>CM038143.1:432606776-432790982 GCA_021437245.1 Aegilops speltoides
CTCGAGGGCGTAGACAACACTCTCCCCTCTCGTTGCTATGCATCACCATGATCTTGCGTGTGCGTAGGAATTTTTTTTGAAATTACTACGTTCCCCAACAAATGCAACTGTCTCTAATGCATAACCCCAAAACGATAGTGGTAAATCGGTAAGATACATCATAGATCGCACCATATCTAATAAAGTGCGGTTACGACGTTCGGACACACCATAACGTTGTGGTGTTCCAGGTGCGTGAGCTGTGAAATTATTCCACATTGTTTTAATTGAAGACCAAACTCGTAATATTCGTCTCTGCGATCAGATCGCAGAAACTTTATTTTCTTGTTATGATGATTGTTCCACTTCACTCTGAAATTCTTTGAACCTTTCAACTATTTCAGACTTATGTTCATCAAGTAGATATACCCATATCTGCTCAAATCATCTTGTGAAGGTCAGAAAATAACGATACTTGCCACGAGCATCAACACTCAATGGATCACATACATCGGTATGTATTATTTCCAATAAGTCAGTAGCTTGTTCCATTGTTCCGGAGAACGGAGTTTTAGTCATCTTGCCCAAAAGGCACGGTTCGCAAGCATCAAATGATTCATAACCAAGTGATTCGAAAATCCATCTTTATGGAGTTTCTTCATGCGCTTTACAATCGATATGACCTAAACGGCGATTGCCACAAATAAGTTGCACTATCATTATTAACTTTGCATCTTTTGGCATCAATATTATGAATATGTGTATCACTACGGTCGAGATGCAACAAACTATGTTCATTGGGTGTATGACCATCGAAGGTCTTATTCATGTAAACAGAATAACAATTTATTCTCTAACTTTAAATGAATAACCTTATCGCAATAAACATGATCAAATCATATTCATGCTTAACGCAAACGCCAAATAACATTTATTTAGGTTTAACACTAATCCCGAAAGTATAGGGAGTGTGCGATGATGATCATATCAATCTTGGAACTACTTCCAACACTCATCGTCACTTCCCTTCAACTAGTCTTTGTTTATTCTCAGAAACTCTGTTTGAGTTACTAATCTTAGCAACCTAACAAGTATCAAATACTCGGGGCTACTATAAACACTAGTAAAGCACACATTAATAACCTGTATATCAAATATACCCTTGTTCACTTTGCCATCCTTCTTATCCTCCAAATATTCGTGGCATTTCCGCTTCGAGGACCATTTCCTTTGCGAAGTAAGCACTCGGTTTCAGGCTTTGGTCCAGCTTTGGTCTTCTTCACGGGAGTGACAACTTGCTTGTCTTTCCACTTGAAGTTCCCTTTCTTTCCCTTTGCCCTTCTCTTGAAACTAGCGGTCTTGTCAATCATCAACACTTGATGCTCTTTCTTGATTTCTAGCTTCGTCGATTTCAACATCACGAAGAGCTCAGGAATCGTTTTTGTCATCCCTTGCATACTATAGTTCATCACAAAGTTCTGTTAACTTGGTGATGGTGACTAGAGAACTCTGTCAATCACTATCTTATCTGGAAGATTAACTCCCACTTGATTCAAGCGATTGAAGTACCCAGAAAATCTGAGCACATGCTCACTAGTTGAGCGATTCTCCTCCATTTTTAGCTATAGAACTTGTTGGAGACTTCATATCTCTCAACTCGGGTATTTTCTTAAAATATTAACTTCAGCTCCTGGAACATCTCATATGGTCCATGACGTTCAAAACGTCTTTGAAGTCCCGATTCTAAACCGTTAAGCATGGTGCACTAAACTATCAAGTAGTCATCATATTGAGCTAGACAAACATTCATAACGTCTGCATCTGCTCCTGCAATAGGTCTGTCACCTAGCGGTGCATTAAGGACATAATTCTTCTGTGCAGCAATGAGGATAAACCTCAGATCACGGATCCAATCCGCATCATTGCTACTAACATTTTTCAACACAATTTTCTCTAGGAACATATCAAAATAAATATATGAAAGCAACAACGCAGGCTATTGATCTACAACATAATTTGCAAAATACTACCAGGACTAAGTTCATGACAAATTTAAGTTCAATTAATCATATTTCTTAAGAACTCCCACTTAGACAGACATCTCTCTAGTCATCTAAGTGATCACGTGATCCAAATCAACTAAACCATAACCGATCATCACGTGAGATGGAGTAGTTTTCAATGGTGAACATCACAATGTTGATCATATCTACTATATGATTCACGCTCGACCTTTCGGTCTCCGTGTTCCGAGGCCATATCTGCATATGCTAGGCTCGTCAAGTTTAACTCGAGTATTCGCGTGTGCAAAACTGGCTTGCACCCGTTGTAGATGGACGTGAGAGCTTATCACACCCGATCATCACGTGGTGTCAGGCACGACGAACTTTGGCAATGGTGCATACTCAGGAGAACACTTCTTGATAATTTTAGTGAGAGATCATCTTAAAATGCTACCGTCAAACAAAACAGAATAAGATGTATAACAGATAAACATCATATGCAATCAAAATATGTGACATGATATGGCCATGATCATCTTGCGCTTTGATCTCCATCTCCAAAGTCTTTATCACACGATCTCTATAAATCACACCGCACAACACCATGATCTTCATCATCTTGATCTATATCAATGTGTCATCACATGGTCGTCTTGCCAACTATTGCTCTTGCAACTATTGCTATCGCATAGCGATAAAGTAAAGCAATTATTTGGCACTTGCATCTTATGCAACAAAGAGACAACCATAGGGCTTCTGCCAGTTGCCGATAATTTCAACAAAACATGATCATCTCATACAACAACTTATATCTCATCATGTCTTGACCATATCACATTATAACATGCCCTGCAAAAACAAGTTAGACATCCTCTACTTTGTTGTTGCAAGTTTTACGTGGCTGCTACGGGCTGAGCAAGAACCGTTCTTACCTACGCATCAAAAACCACAACGATAGTTTGTCAAGTTGGTGCTGTTTTAACCTTCGCAAGGAACGGGCATAGCCACAGTCGATTCAGCTAAAGTGAGAGAGACAGACACCCGCCAGCCACCTTTAAGCACGAGTGCTCGTAACGGTGAAACCAGTCTCGCGTAAGCGTACGCGTAATGTCGGTCCGGGCCGCTTCATCTCACAATACCGCTGAGCCAAAGTATGACATGCTGGTAAGCAGTATGACTTGTATCGCCCACAACTCACTTGTGTTTTACTCATGCATATAACATCAACGCATAAAACCTAGGCTCTGATGCCACTGTTGGGGAACGTAGTAATTTCAAAATTTTCCTACGCACACGCAAGATCATGGTGATGGCATAGCAACGAGAGAGGAGAGTGTTCGTCCACTTACCCTCGTAGACCGTAAGCGGAAGCGTTAGCACAACGCGGTTGATGTAGTCGTACGTCTTCACGATCCGACCGATCCAAGCACCGAACATACGGGGCCTCCGAGTTACACACGTTCAGCTTGATGACGATCTCCGGCCTCCGATCCAGCAAAGCTCCGGAGATGAGTTCCGTCAGCACGACGGCGTGGTGACGATGAGGATGTTCTACAGGTGCAGGGCTTCGCCTAAACTCCGCGACGATATGACCGAGGTGGAATATGGTGGAGGGGGGCACCGCACACGGCTAAGGAACGATTCGTAGATCAACTTGTGTGTCATGGGGTGCCCCCTGCCCCCGTATATAAAGGAGCAAGGGAGGGGGTGGCCGGCCTAGGAGGAGGCGCACCAAGGAGGAGTCCTACTCCCACCGGGAGTAGGATTCCCCCCTTCCAAGTAGTAGGAGTAGGAGTCAAGGAAAGGGGGAAGAGAAGAGAAGGAAGGAGGGGGCGCAGCCCCTCCCCCTAGTCCAATTTGGACTAGGCCTTGGGGGGGGGCGCCCAACCTCTTCTCTCTCTTTCCCCTAAAGCCCAATAAGGCCCATATACTCCCCGGCGAATTCCCGTAACTCTCCGGTACTCCGAAAAATACCCGAATCACTCGGAACCTTTCCGAACTCCGAATATAGTCGTCCAATATATCGATCTTTACGTCTCGACCATTTCGAGACTCCTCGTCATGTCCCCGATCTCATCCGGCTTCGGTACATCAACACTTATAAACTCATAATAAAACTGTCATCGTAACGTTAAGCGTGCGGACCCTACGGGTTCGAGAACTATGTAGACATGACCTAGAACTATTCTTGGTCAATAACCAATAGCGGAACCTGGATGCCCATATTGGCTCCTACATATTCTACGAAGATCTTTATCGGTCAAACCGCATAACAACATACGCAGTTCCCTTTATCATTGGTATGTTACTTGCCCGAGATTCGATAGTCGGTATCCAATACCTAGTTCAATCTCATTACCGGCAAGTTTCTTTACTCGTTACATAATGCATCATTCCGTAACTAACTCATTAGCTACATTGCTTGCAAGGCTTATAGTGATGTGCATTACCGAGAGGGCCCAGAGATACCTCTCTGACAATCGGAGTGACAAAACCTAATCTCGAAATACGCCAACCCAACATGTACCTTTGGAGACACCTGTAGTACTCCTTTATAATCACCCAGTTACGTTGTGACGTTTGGTAGCACCCAAAGTGTTCCTCCAGTAAACGGGAGTTGCATAATCTCATAGTTATAGGAACATGTATAAGTCATGAAGAAAGCAATAGCAACATACTAAACGATCAAGTGCTAGGCTGACGGAATGGGTCATGTCAATCACATCATTCTCCTAATGATGTGATCCCATTAATCAAATGACAACTCTTTTGTCCATGGCTAGGAAACATAACCATCTTTCATAAACGAGCTAGTCAAGTAGAGACATACTAGTGACACTATGTTTGTCTATGTATTCACACATGTATTATGTTTCCGGTCAATACAATTCTAGCATGAATAATAAACATTTATCATGATATAAGGAAATAAATAATAACTTTATTATTGCCTCTAGGGCATATTTCCTTCAAGTTCTTCCTTAAGATGACCGTTAAGGAATGCCGTTTTGACGTCCATTTTCCATATCTCATAATCATAGTATGCGGCAATTGCTAACATGATTCGGACAGACTTGAACTTCGCTACGGGAGAGAAAGTCTCATCGTAGTGAACCCCTTGAACTTGTCGATAACCCTTAGCGACAAGTCGTGCTTTATAGATGGTAACATTACCATCCGCGTCCGTCTTCTTCTTAAAGATCTATTTGTTTTCTATCGCTTGCCGATCATCGGGCAAGTCTGTCAAAGTCCATACTTTGTTTTCATACATGGATCCTATCTCGGATTGCATGGGTTCAAGCCATTTGTTGGAATCTGGGCCCGCCATTGCTTCTTCATAGTTCGAAGGTTCTCCGTTGTCTAACAACATGATTTCCAAGACAGGTTTGCCATACCACTCTGGTGTGGAACGTGTCCTCGTGGACCTACAAAGTTTAGTAGTAACTTGATCCGAAGTACCTTGATCATCATCATTAGTTTCCTCTCTAGTCAGTGCAGGCACCACATGAACATCTTTCTGAGCTGCGCTACTTTCAAGAGGTAGTACTTCATCAAGTTCCACTTTCCTCCCACTTAGTTCTTTCGAGAGAAACTCTTTCTCCAGAAAGGACCCGTTCTTGGCAACAAAGATCTTGCCTTCGGATCTGAGGTAGAAGGTATACCAAATGGTTTCCTTAGGGTATCCTATGAAGACGCATTTCTCCGACTTGGGTTCGAGCTTTTCAGGTTGAAGTTTCTTGACATAAGCATCGCATCCCCAAACTTTTAGAAATGACAACTTAGGTTTCTTCCCAAACCATAATTCATACGGTGTCGTCTCAACGGATTTAGACGGTGCCCTATTTAAAGTGAATGTAGCTGTCTCTAGAGCGTATCCCCAAAATGATAGCGGTAAATCGGTGAGTGACATCATAGATCGCACCATATCCAATAGAGTGCGATTACGACGTTCGGACACACCGTTACGCTGAGGTGCTCCAGGCGGCGTGAGTTGTGAAACAATTCCAAATTTCCTTAAGTGTGTACCAAATTCGTGACTTAAATATTCTCCCCCACGATCTGATCGTAAGAACTTTATCTTTCGGTCACGTTGATTCTCTACCTCATTCTGAAATTCCTTGAACTTTTCAAAGGTATCAGACTTGTGTTTCATCAAGTAGACATACCCATATCTACTCAAGTCGTTAGTGAGAGTGAGAACATAACGATATCCTCCGCGAGCCTCAACGCTCATTGGACCGCATACATCAGTATGTATGATTTCCAATAAGTTGGTTGCTCGCTCCATTGTTCCGGAGAACGGAGTTTTGGTCATTTTGCCCATAAGGCATGGTTCGCACGTGTCAAATGATTCGTAATCAAGAGACTCCAAAAGTCCATCAGCATGGAGCTTCTTCATGCGTTTGACACCAATGTGACCAAGGCGGCAGTGCCACAAGTATGTGGGACTATCGTTATCAACTTTATATCTTTTGGTATTCACATTATGAATATGTGTAACATCACGTTCGAGATTCATTAAGAATAAACCATTGACCAGCGGGGCATGACCATAAAACATATCTCTCATATAAAAAGAACAACCATTATTCTCGGATTTAAATGAGTAGCCATCTCGCATTAAACGAGATCCAGATACAATGCTCATGCTCAAAGCTGGCACTAAATAACAATTATTGAGGTTTAAAACTAATCCCGTAGGTAAATGTAGAGGTAGCATGCCTACGACGATCACATCGACCTTGGAACCATTCCCGACGCGCATCGTCACCTCGTCCTTCGCCAGTCTCCGCTTATTCCGCAACTCCTGTTTTGAGTTACAAATATGAGCAACCGCACCGGTAGCAAATACCCAGGAGCTACTACGAGTACTGGTAAGGTACACATCAATTACATGTATATCACATATACCTTTAGTGTTGTCGGCCTTCTTGTCCGCTAAGTATTTGGGGCAGTTCCGCTTCTAGTGTCCCTTTCCCTTGCAATAAAAGCACTCAGTCTCAGGCTTGGGTCCATTCTTTGGCTTCTTCCCGGCAGCTGGCTTACCGGGCGCGATAACTCCCTTGCCGTCCTTCTTGAAGTTCTTCTTACCCTTGCCTTTCTTGAAACTAGTGGTTTTATTGACCATCAACACTTGATGTTCCTTTTTGATTTCCACCTCTGCTGATTTCAGCATTGAAAATACTTCAGGAATAGTTTTCACCATCCCCTGCATATTGTAGTTCATCACAAAGCTCTTGTAGCTAGGTGGGAGCGATTGAAGGATTCTGTTAGTGACCGCCTCGTTCGGGAGGTTAATCTCCAGCTAGGACAAGCAGTTGTGCAACCCAGACATTTTGAGTATGTGCTCACTGACAGAACTATTTTCCTCCATCTTACAACTATAGAACTTGTCGGAGAATTCATATCTCTCGACCCGGGCATGAGCTTGGAAAACCATTTTTAGCTCTTAGAACATCTCATATGCTCCGTGTTGCTCAAAACGCTTTTGGAGCCCCGGTTCTAAGCTGTAAAGCATGCCGCACTGAACGAGGGAGTAATCATCAGCACATGACTGCCAAGTGTTCATAACGTCTTGGTTCTCTGGGATGGGTGCTTCACCTAGCGGTCCTTCTAGGACATATGCTTTCTTGGCAGCTATGAGGATGATCCTCAGGTTCCGGACCCAGTCCAAATAGTTGCTGCCATCATCTTTCAGCTTGGTTTTCTAGGAGCAACGTTGAAGTTGAGGTTGACATGAGCGTTGGCCATTTGATCTACAAGACATTTTGCAAAGGTTTTTAGACTAAGTTCATGATAATTAAGTTCATCTAATCACATTATTTAATGAACTCCCACTCAGATTAGACATCCCTCTAGTCATCTAAGTGATACATGATCCGACTCAACTAGACCGTGTCCGATCATCACGTGAGATGGACTAGTCATCATCGGTGAACATCTCCATGTTGATCGTATCTTCCATACGACTCATGTTCGACCTTTCGGTCTCTTGTGTTCCGAGGCCATGTCTGTACATGCTAGGCTCGTCAAGCCAACCTAAGTGTTTTGTATGTGTAAATCTGTCTTACACCCGTTGTATGTGAACGTTAGAATCAATCACACCCGATCATCACGTGGTGCTTCGAAACAACGAACTTTCTCAATGGCGCACAGTTAGGGGGAACACTTTCTTGAAATTACTGTAAGGGATCATCTTATTTACTACCGTCGTACTAAGCAAATAAGAAGCAAAACATGATAAACATCACATGCAATCAAATAGTGACATGATATGGCCAATATCATATTGCTCCTTTGATCTCCATCTTCGGGGCGCCATGATCATCTTCGTCACCGGCATGACACCATGATCTCCATCATCGTGTCTTCATGAAGTTGTCATACTAACGATTACTTCTACTTCTATGGCTAACGTGTTTAGCAATAAAGTAAAGTAATTTACATGGCATTATTCAATGACACGCATGTCATACAAAAAATAAAGACAACTCCTATGGCTCCTGCCAGTTGTCATACTCATCGACATGCAAGTCGTGATTCCTATTACAAGAACATGATAAATCTCATACATCACATATATATCATTCATCACATCCTTTTGGCCATATCACATCACAAGGCATATGCTGCAAAAACAAGTTAAACATCCTCTAATTGTTGTTGCATGTTTTTACGTGGCTTCTATAGGTTTCTAGCAAGAACGTTTCTTACCTACGTAAAACCACAACGTGATATGCCAATTTCTATTTACCCTTCATAAGGACCCTTTTCATCGAATCCGATCCGACTAAAGTGGGAGAGACAGACACCCGCTAGCCACCTTATGCAACTAGTGCATGTCAGTAGGTGGAACCTGTCTCACGTAAGCGTACGTGTAAGGTTGGTCCGGGCCACTTCATCCCACGATGCCGCCGAAACAAGATAAGACTAGTAGTGGCAAGAAAATTGACAACATCTACGCCCACAACAAGTTTGTGTTCTACTCGTGCATATAAACTACGCATAGACCTAGCTCATGATGCCACTGTTGGGGAATGTTGCAGAAAATAAAATTTTCCTACGCTTCACCAAGATCAATCTATGGAGTCATCTAGCAACGAGATAGAGGAGTGCATCTACATACCCTTGTAGATCGCGCGGAAGCGTTCAAGAGAACGGGGTTGAGGGAGTCATACTTGTCGTGATCCAAATCACCGATGATCCTAGTGCCGAACGGACGGCACCTCCGCGCTCAACAAACGTAAGGTTGGGGAAGACGTCTCCTCCTTCTTGATCCAGCAAGGGGGAGGGAGAGGTTGATGAAGATCCAGCAGCACGACGGCGTGGTGGTGGAAGTAGCAGTGATCTCGAGAGGACTTCACCAAGCTCTACGAGAGGGAGAGGTGTTGCAGAGGGAGAGGGAGGCACCAGGAGCAGGGGTGCGGCTGCCCTCCCTCCCCCCTCTTTATATAGGGGCCAGGGGGCGCCGGCCCCCTAGAGATTCCATCTCAAGGGGGGGCAGGGGGACTTGCCCCCCAAGTCAAGTGGGGCGCCCCCCACCCCTAGGGTTTCAACCCTAGGCGCAGGGAGGGCCAAGGGGCGGACCAGCCCACCAGGGCTGGTTCCTTCCCCACTTTAGCCCATGGGGCCCTCCGGATAGGTGGCCCCACCGGTGGACCCACAGGACCCTTCTCGGTGGTCCCAAAGACAATCTGGTCACCCGAAACTTTCCGATGGTCAAACTGGACTGCCTATATATAATTCTTCACCTCTGGACCATTCCGGAACTCCTCGTGATGTCCGGGATCTCATCCGGACTCGAACAACTTTCGGTTACCGCATACTAGTATCTCTACAACCCTAAGCGTCCACCGAACCTTAAGTGTGTAGACCCTACGGGTTCGGAGACATGCTTGAACATGACCGAGACAACTCTCCGGCCAATAACCAACAGCGGGATCTGGATACCCATGTTGGCTCCCACATGTTCCACGATGATCTCATTGAATGAACCACGATGTCGAGGATTCAAGTAATCCCTGAAGGAAATATGCCCTAGAGGCAATAATAAAGTTATTATTTATTTCCTCATATCATGATAAATGTTTATTATTCATGCTAGAATTGTATTAACCGGAAACATAATACATGTGTGAATATATAGACAAACAGAGTGTCACTAGTATGCCTCTACTTGACTAGCTTGTTAATCAAAGATGGTTAAGTTTCCTAACCATAGACAAAGGAGTTGTCATTTGATTAACAAGGTCACATCATTAGTTGAATGATCTGATTGACATGACCCATTCCATTAGCTTAGCACCCGATCGTTTAGTATGTTGCTATTGCTTTTATCCATGACTTATACATGTTCCTATAACTATGAGATTATGCAACTCCGTTTGCGGAGGAACACTTTGGTACTACCAAACGTCACAACGAATCGGGTGATTATAAAGGAGTACTACAGGTGTCTCCAAAGGCGATGTTGGGTTGGCATATTTCGAGATTAGGATTTGTCACTCCGATTGTCGGAGAGGTATCTCTGGGCCCTCTCGGTAATGCACATCACTTAAGCCTTGCAAGCATTACAACTAATGAGTTAGTTGCAAGATGATGTATTACGGAGCGAGTAAAGAGACTTGCCGTAACGAGATTGAACTAGGTATTGGATCTTGACGATCGAATCTCGGGCAAGTAACATACCGATGACAAAGGAACAACGTATGTTGTTATGCGGTCTCGACCGATAAAGATCTTCATAGAATATGTAGGAACCAATATGGGCATCCAGGTCCCGCTATTGGTTATGGACGGAGACGTGTCTCGGTCATGTCTACATTGTTCTCGAACCGTAGGGTCCGCACGCTTAAGGTTTCGATGATGGTTATATTATGAGTTTATGAGTTTTGATGTACCGAAGGAGTTCGAGTCCCGGATGAGATCGGGGACATGACGAGGAGTCTCGAAATGGTCGAGACGTAAAGATCGATATATTGGACGACTATATTCGGAGTTCGGAAAGGTTCCGAGTCATTCGGTATTTATCGAGTACTGGAGAGTTACGGAATTCGCGGGGAGAAGTATTGGGCCTTATGGGCCATACGGGAAAGAGAGAGGGCTGCCCTAGGCAGGCCGCCCACCCTGCCCTAGTCCGAATGGGCTAGGGAGGCCCGCACCCTCCTTCCTTCCTTCTCTCTTCCCTTCCTAGTCTCCTACTCCTAATACATGGAAGGATCCTAGTTGGACTAGGAAGGGAATCCTACTCCCGTGGGAGTAGGACTCCCCTATGGCGCGCCTCCTCCTAGGCCGGCCTCCTCCTCCCTCCCTCCTTTATATCTGAGGGGGCAGGGGCACCCCATGGACACACAAGTTGATCCTTGCGATCGTTCCTTAGCCGTGTCGGTGCCCTCCACCATATTCCACCTCGGTCATATCGTGGCGGTGCTTAGGCGAAGCCCTGTCGATAGAACATCAAGATCGTCCTGCCACGCCGTCGTCTTGTGGAACTCTCTCCCGGAGCTTTGCTGGATCGGGCCCGAGGAGCATCACCGAGCTGTCGTGTGTCAAGAACTCGGAGGCGCCGGAGTAACGGCGCTGGGATCGGTTGGATCGCGAGGAGAACATACAACTACTTCCTCTACGTTGTGATCGCTTCCACTTCGGTCTACAAGGGTATGTAGACAACACTCTCCCCTCTTGTTGCTATGCATCACCATGATCTTGCGTGTGCGTAGGAATTTTTTTTGAAATTACTACGTTCCCCAACAGTGGCATCCGAGCCTAGGTTTCTATGGTTTGATGTTTTGCACGAGTAGAACACAAGTGAGTTGTGGACGATACAAGTCATACTGCCTACCAGCATGTCATACTTTGGTTCAGTGGTATTGTGAGATGAAGCGGCCCGGACCGACATCACGCGTACGCTTACGCGAGACTGGTTTCACCGTTACGAGCACTCGTGCTTAAAGGTGACCGGCGGGTGTCTGTCTCTCTCACTTTAGTTGAACCGAGTGTGGCTACGCCCGGTCCTTGTGAAGGTTAAAACGGAGTCTATTTGACGAAGTATCGTTGTGGTTTTGATGCGTAGGTAAGATTGGTTCTTGCTTAAGCCCGTAGCAGCCACGTAAAATTTGCAACAACAAAGTAGAGGACGTCTAACTTGTTTTTGCAGGGCATGTTGTGATGTGATATGGTCAAGACGTGATGCTATATTTTATTGTATGAGATGATCATGTTTTGTAACCGAAGTTATCGGCAACTGGCTGGAGCCATATGGTTGTCGCTTTATTGTATGAAATGCAAACACCCTGTAATTGCTTTACTTTATCACTAAGCGGTAGCGATAGTCGTAGAAGCAATAGATGGCGTAAAAGACAACGATGCTACGATGGAGATCAAGGTGTCGCGCCGGTGACGATGGTGATCACGACGGTGCTTCGGAGATGGAGATCACAAGCACTAGAAGATGATGGCCATATCATATCACTTATATTGATTGCATGTGATGTTTATCTTCTATGCATCTTATCTTGCTTTGATTGACGGTAGC
Organism: Aegilops speltoides; assembly: GCA_021437245.1. Classification (NCBI taxonomy): domain Eukaryota; kingdom Viridiplantae; phylum Streptophyta; class Magnoliopsida; order Poales; family Poaceae; genus Aegilops; species Aegilops speltoides. Next base: position 432,619,293 of record CM038143.1, read on the forward strand.
ATTTTAAGATGATCTCTCACTAAAAATTATCAAGTAGTGTTCTCCACGAGTATGCACCATTGCCAAAGTTAAATCGTGCCCGGACACCACGTGATGATCGGGTGTGATAAGCTCTCGTCCATCTACAACGGGTGCAAGCCAGTTTTGCACATGCAGAATACTCAGGTTATACTTGACGAGCCTAGCATATGCAGATATGGCCTCGGAACACGGAGACCGAAAGGTCGAGCGTGAATCATATAGTAGATATGATCAACATAAGATGTTAACCATTGAAAACTACTCCATCTCACGTGATGATCGGTTATGGTTTAGTTGATTTGGATCGCGTGATCACTTAGATGACTAGAGAGATGTCTGTCTAAGTGGGAGTTCTTAAGTAATATGATTAATTGAACTTAAATTTATCATGAACTTAGTCCTGGTAGTATTTTGCAAATTATGTTGTAGATCAATAGCTCGCGTTGTTACTTTCATATGTTTGTTTTTGATATGTTCCTAGAGAAATTGTGTTGAAAAATGTTAGTAGCAATGATGCGGATTGGATCCGTGATCCGAGGTTTATCCTCATTGCTGCACTGTAAGAATTATGTCCTTAATGCACCGCTAGGTGACAGACCTTTGCGAGGAGCGGATGCGACGTTATGAGCGTTTGGCTAGCTCGATATGATGACTACTTGATAGTTTAAGTGCACCATGCTTAACGGCTTAGAATCGGGACTTCAAAGACGTTTTGAACGTCATGGACCATATGAGATGTTCCAGAGTTGAAGTTAATATTTCAAGCAAATACCGAGTTGAGAGATATGAAGTCTCCAACAAGTTCTATAGCTAAAAGATGGAGGAAAATCGCTCAACTAGTGAGCATGTGCTCGATTATGCAGGTACTACAATCGCTTGAATCAAGTGGGAGTTAATCTTCGGATAAGATAGTGATTGACAAATTCTCTAGTCACCATCACCAAGTTAGTAGAACTTCGTGATGAACTATAGTATGCAAGGGATGATGAAAATGATTCCCGAGTTTTTCATGATGATGAAATCGATGAAGGTAGAAATCAAGAAAGAACATCAAGTGTTGATGGTTAACAAGACCACTAGTTTCAAGAAAAGGGCAAAGGGATAGAAGGGAACTTCAATAAGAACGGCAAGCAAGTTGTTGCTCAAGTGAAGAAGCCCAAGTCGGACCTAAGCACGAGACTAAGTGCTTCTACTACAAAGGACTGGTCCTTTGGAAGCGAACTACCCCAATTATTTGGCGGATAAGAAGGATGGCAAAGTAAACAAAGGTATATTTGATATACATGTTATTTATGTGTACTTTACTAGTGTTTATAGCAACCCCTCGGTATTTGGTACTGGTTCAGTTGCTAAGAGTAGTAACTTGAAACGGGAGTTGCAGAATAAACAGAAACTAGTTAAGGGTGAAGTGACGATGTGTGTTGAAAGTAGTTTCAAGATTGATATAATCATCATCGCACACTCCCTATACTTTCGGGATTAGTGTTGAACCTAAATAAATGTTATTTGGTGTTTGCGTTGAGCATAAATATGATTTGATCATGTTTATTGCAATACGGTTATTCATTTAAGTAAGAGAATAAACTGTTGTTCTGCTTACATGAATAAAACCTTATATGGTTACACACCCAATGAAAATGGTTCATTGGATCTCGATCATAGTGATACACATATTCATAATATTGAAACCAAAAGATGCAAAGTTAATAATGATAGTGCAACTTATTTGTGGCACTGCCGTTTAGGTCATATTGGTGTAAAGCGCATGAAGAAACTCCATGCTGATGGGATTTTGGAATCACTTGATTATGAATCACTTGATGCTTGTGAACCATGCCTCATGGGCAAGATGACTAAGACTCCGTTCTCCGGAACGAATGGAGCGAGCAACCGACTTATTGGAAATAATACATCTTGATGTATGCGATCCAATGAGTGTTAAGGCTCGCGGCGGGCATCGTTATTTTCTGACCTTCACAGATGATTTGAGCAGATATGGGTATATCTACTTGATGAAACATGAGTCTAAAATAGTTGAAAGGTTCAAAGAATTTCAGAGTGAAGTGGAAAAATCATCATGACAAGAAAATAAGGTTTCTACGATCTGATCGCGGAGAGAAATATTTGAGTTACGAGTTTGGTCTTCAATTAAAACAATGTGGAATAGTTTCACAAATTCATGCCACCTGGAACACCATATCATAATGGTGTGTCCGAACGTCATAACCGTACTTTATTGGATATAGTACAATCTATGATGTTTCTTACCGATTTACCAATATCGTTTTGGGATCATGCATTAGAGACAGCTGCATTCACGTAAATAGGGCACCATCTAAATCTGTTGAGACGACACTATATGAACTGTGGTTTAGCAAGAAACCAAAGTTGTCATTTCTTAAAGTTTGGGGCTGCGATGCTTATGTGAAAAAGTTTCATCCTGATAAGCTCAAACCCAAATCGGAGAAGTGCGTCTTCATAGAATACCCAAAGGAAGTTGTTGGGTACACCTTCTATCACAGATCCGAAGGCAAAACATTCGTTGCTAATAAATGGATCCTTTCTAGAGAAGGAGTTTCTCTCGAAAGAAGTGAGTGGGAGGAAAGTAAAACTTGATGAGGTAATTGTACCTTCTCCCTTATTGGAAAGTAGTTCATCACAGAAATCTGTTCCTGTGACTACAACACCAATTAGTGAGGAAGCTAATGATGATGATCATGTAACTTCAGATCAAGTTACTACCGAATCTCGTAGGTAAATCAGAGTGAGATCCGCACGAGTGATGCGGTAATCCTGTCGGAAGTCATGTAACTAGATCATGATGAACCTACGAACTATGAGGAAGCAATGATGAGCCCAGATTCCCCGAAATGGTTTGAGGCCATGAAATCTGAGATGAGATCCATGTATGAGAACAAAGTGTGGACTTTGGTGGAGTTGCCCGATGATCGGCAAGCCATATTGTATAAATGGATCTTCAAGAGGAAGACGGATGTTGATAGTAGTGTTACTATCTACAAAGCTCGACTTGTCACAAAAAGGTTTTGACAAGTTCAAGGTGTTGACTACAATGAGATTTTCTCAAATATAGCGATGCTTAAGTCTGTCTGAATCATGTTAGCAATTGCCACAATTTATGAAATTTGGCAAATGGATGTAAAAACTGCATTCCTGAATGGGTTTCTGGAGGAAGAGTTGTATATGATGCAACCGGAAGGTTTTATCGATCCAAAGGGAGCTAACAAAGTGTGCAAGCTCCAGCGATCCATCTATGGACTGGTGCAAGCATCTTGGAGTTGGAATATATGCTTCGATAAGTTGATCAATGCATATAGTTTATACTGAGACTTGCAAAGAAGCCTGTATTTACTAGAAAGTGAGTGGGAGCACTACAAAGATTTCGATAAGTATATGTGAATGACATATTGTAGATCGAAATAATGTAGAATTATTCTGCAAAGCATAAAGGAGTGTTTGAAAGAAGTTTTTCAAAGAAAGACCTCGGTGAAGCTACTTACATATTGAGCATCAAGATCTATAGAGATAGATCAAGACGCTTGATAAGTTTTTCAATGAGTACATACCTTGACAAGATTTTGAAGTAGTTCAAAAGGAACAGTCAAAGAAAGAGTTCTTGCCTGTGTTACAAGGTGTGAAATTGAGTAAGACTCAAAACCCGACCACGGAAGATAGAAAGAGAATGAAAGTCATTCCCTATGCCTTGGCTATAGGTTCTATAAAGTATGCCATGCTGTGTACCAGATCTATTGTATACCCTGCCTTTGAGTTTGGCAAGGAGTACAATAGTGATCTAGGATTAGATCATCGAAAGCGGTCAAAATTATCCTTAGTGGAATAAGGATATGTTTCTCGATTATGGAAGTGACAAAAGGTTAAATCGTAAAGGGTTACGTTGATGCAAGTTTTGACACCGATCTGGATGACTCTAAGTCTCGATCTAGATACATATTGAAAGTGGGAGCAATTAGCTAGATTAGCTTCGCGAGCATTGTAGACATAGAAAATTGCAAAATACATAACGGATCTGAATGTGAAAGACCCGTTGACTAAGACTCTCTCACAAGCAAAACATGATCACACCTTAGTACTCTTGGGTGTTAATCACATAGCGATGTGAACTAGATTACTGAATCTAGTAAACCCTTTGGGTGTTGGTCACATGGCGATGTGAACTATGGGTGTTAATCACATGATGACGTGAACTATCGATGTTAATCACATGGTGATGTGATCTAGATTATTGACTCTAGTGCAAGTGGGAGACTGAAGGAAATATGCCCTAGAGGCAATAATAAAGTTATTATTTATTTCCTCATATCATGATAAATGTTTATTATTCATGCTAGAATTGTATTAACCGGAATGTGCTTGCTGCTGTTGACTTTGATCTGAAGTTCACATATGTGCTGGCTGGCTAGAAGGGGTCAGCGCATGATGCAAACATTCTCACTGACAGCATGAGTCGACCTGATGGGATCAACATCCCCGATGACAAGTTCTTCCTTGGAGATGCTAGCTATGCATGTCGGCCGGGTATTCTTCCACCCTTCAGGAAAACAAGGTACCATCTCAACGAGTTCTCTGGTAGGAACTTTCCTAGGACTGCACAGAAGCTGTTTAATCTCAGACACTCCAGCCTTAGACACTACTAGGGAAAAGCCTAGCAGCAGCGCGGGTTTGGGCCCTCTCAGTAGCGCGGGTACTGGCGCTACTAATAAGGCGCTCTGACTAACGATATAGCGAGCGCGCGTGTTGACACACGCTACTGCTACACATGAATAGCTGCAGCGCTGTTTAGGAAAGGACGCTACTGGTATTATCTGCAGCACCATTTTGGTGTAAGCGCTACTGGTAAGACGGCACTACTGCTAAATCACCCCCTCGTTACTACTAGTTTTATTAGTTTTTTTCCCCGCAGATTTGTTTTTTATTTGTTTTGCATTTGAATAGGCTTTATACAATAATTTTTAGCATATAATCCACATACAAATGTAATCATAGCATATACATACAATAAGTCTCATCAAATCATGTCATCATCATAATCATCACCCAACACAAAGTGGTCTCACGTCATCAATCTCGAAAATAGCGATACAAGTCTCGATTACTTGCAAATACATCGTCATCCATCTAAACAATGATATACATGAGAATAGATATCACTTTGAGTACATGAGTTCGTATCCCTCTCTCGCATTAGCGTGAACCTAAACTAAGTACTGCGTGTCGCTCGGAAACCGAAAACCGGTACACTTGGGCCTGACACTCCGGCCACTTGTCGTATATATACTCCTGGCGTAGCACTTCTTCGCCATTTATGATCTATGCACCTGCATCGTCACATGAGTCGATGATATGCAACATATATAGTTGAGCAACACAAAGAGACAGACTTGGCAAAAATAGAAACAACATATCATAAGCATAAATAACAAAGTTCATCGTACCCAAATGACCTAACTAGAGTGATTTTCGCTAGTCGAGGAGGATGGTTTAATTACATCACAAATAAAGTTTCACCGTGCATAACTCAAAGTTTTTTCATAAAAGAAACTATGGACTAAACGGACACATTGTCATATATCGACAATCACTCCATCATGTCGTGCCATCCATCCAAGTCAGGGAGATAGTCATCGAGCTTTGTGAAAGGCTTCATGTCGAGACGCTGAGAGGCTATCCATGTTCGGACGTCTTCCCGCGACATTTGTCCTTCTGCATGGAACATCCCTGTTTTTCCGACGACCTCATTCATGATGATTTGGGCAAGTTCGCTTTGGATGTTATAGAACTCAGCTCAAGTCGATGATCCTCGATATCTCCTATGTCCTTTGCCCATTGCGAGAATATGGGCATCGCTAGATCTAGGTGCCATGTGAAGGTTACGGTGATCCCGTCGGTACTCCAAAGATGTGGTGTAGGACATAGAATCCATCATTAAGAGAATCGCTCGGTTCTTTGGATGCAGCAGAAGTCGGTCTTATGGCTGAAGGCGTGCTGCCGCCCTTTTCTTCTTGTCCCTAACCTCTCCACCCCTTGCTTGGTAGTAAAACATAGCATTTATCGAGAACATCTTTGATGTGGGTGTAATCCTTTTGTGATGTTCTTGACGAGTCCAAGTAAAGAGCGTGGGAGAATCGGGGTAGAGGATGATGAGGACGGCGCGCCCTTGCCACAAGCATAAAATAAGTACACCTCAAATTAATTAGCCTCCACCGTGCAAATGAATTATTGAAATCGAAGGAAGGATAGCAGCGGGATGACTTACACGGATGATAAGGCACGAGAATCGCCTCCTTGTCCTTATTGGCAAGCATGAAACCGACGATGTAATCCCTCGCGTATTCACGATCTGTGCACAGACTCCCAAGAAGGCCTCGTGCATGTAGTACGGGTCAGCGACACAAATATGAGCTATCTGCTCAACCCCAATGATGTAGCTCATGTGCAAGGCATAAAGGCGGACAAAAGTAAAATCCAGCTTCTTCACGTGAAACATGTCGAATATGTAATCGAATCGGAGGAAGAACTTATCCGCTGGGAAGCCATTGACGTCGGCATTTGTCTGCGAACGTTAACCACGAGAGTGGGTATCCCGGATCTTCGGGCGATGATGCCTTTCTCTACCCGCAGCACATCGTCATGAAGTCTCCTTAGATCGCCGAATCTGGTCCGTGGCGCTGTTTGGTAGGATTGGTTTACCGATATGCCATTTATCCGCATCGGGGATATCTACACGGTCCCGGCCGAGGCTCTTTGGCGGCCGGATCATAGAATCAGCTTTTTGCCTTTCCTCGCTCTCTTCCTAGGCTTCTTTACCACGGATGGTCGCCAATAACACGTTGAGACGGTAATTCAGCACCGACTCATGATGCTCAAACCAGGAGGCGCCAAGATAGACATCTTGCTCAGCGCCATCGTCATCCTCATCCTCATCCATGGCGACGCTATCGCCTCTAATGGAGCCACCTGCTTACCCGTCCGCTATCACCCAACCCGACACCCGACGCTAATTGGGTAGGTGGGATGTTGATGTTCATACCTTCTTTGAGGCTGCGTGCTCGTGGGTGTGCTCCCGCCGCCTCGCACGAAGCGAGACTCTTTGGCCACAACAGACCCACCCATTGCAACAATCACCAAGCCAGCCGAGGGTCTCGTCGTCATCCCCACTAGTATTAGAGGAGGCAAATTCTCGTGGCCGGTTTGACACTAACCACGGAAACCTTGAAGACGTTCGGGGATCGACCGGCTGTGGAACAATGGTTCCTTCGGCTCCATTATCGTCCCCTTTCCCACGCCCACCTTCATTGCGCGATGGTGTACAATATAGTGCACGGGTTTCGTCGACCTGCAAATAAAAGTCTGCGACGTGAGACATCCGAAAGGCAACGAAAACGGAGATTATACATTTATATTGAAGGGGCCGTGTGGAAGATACCGTGAGGGCGTCGAGCTCAGCCAAAGAGGAGGCACCACCGAGCACGTCCGGTCGCGGCAGCAGTCAAGGGAGCCGTGTGGGAGCAGTCTGCGAGCCGGTGCGGGAGCAAAAGCGGGGCCAGTCGCGGGGAGCAGTCAGGGAGATGGTGCGGGAGCCGGTGTGGGAGCATGTGCTGCCAAGAAGTCAGCAAGGGGAAAGTCCTCTGCATTTTTTTTTGGATTTTCCCTTGTCCAAGTGTGAACGCCCGTCACCAAGGAAGTAGATATATCTGCAATCGCCTGTTTTGCGGCAGCTATCGCTGTGCGACTGTCTGAGATGACTTCTTCTCAACCGTAATCTCAACCTTCTTGTCGATGCTTTCTTCAGTTAACCTCCGTCTTTCCTTTTTGTCCTCCGTGGTCTCAAGGTAGTACTTCTTCCACGTGGCGCCGTCTCCGACACCGTGCACGCGTCCATACGACGGTCGAGTATCCACTGGTTGTCGTTTCAATATGTTCAACGCCCGGTTGAATGGAGTGTCCCACTTGGGCCTCGCCAATGCCTCAGAAGGCGAGTCACTTTCGGCCGCAATTCGGTGTTGCTCTCTCTGCAAAAGGCACAAGGATCGTTTACAAATATGACTAACGTAGCGGTCGAATTGATCGAAACTAAAATTACCAGCAGTCTCATGAACTTCGTAATGACCGTGTTGTCTCATAAACCTTCTTGATGGGTCCCAAGCTGGCGGGCCCCTCGGACGTCACGCTCTGCGGGGCGGTGAAATCTGCCAAGGGGCAGGATGCCTGGACTCGCGGCTTCAAGCGTCCTCCTTGGCCCATTTGGACCTCTTTCCGCCGTAACCACAGCTTCCGAGGTGGCGGGTCCCAATGTTCCTCTTTGAAGCCCCTTCATGTACTTAGACTTTTCTTTGGCAGCTTCGCCTCGCAAGCCTCCTTGAATATTTGAAACTGCTCTTCCGTGATTGTCGGACTTTCCTTTACAATCTCGGAGTAGGGTTCCCGTCGTTGATCTTTGCTTTCACTCGATTTTTCCAGGTGCCAACGCGCTGCTAAACTTGGTCATGGCGTGTTTGTTTATCTTCTTCATTGCGGGTCATTGTGCGGATCTTCATAATCCTTCTCATTCCGCCCGGAACAAGAATATCTGTGAAACTTCTTTAGGAGGGAGCTCCTCATATTTTCTATCTTCTTTAGATTCTCATCGTTGATGGTGGCGGTTGTCCGTATGATGCAGCCTATTTGATTGCCGTAGCACGCTGCTTTCCTCGGCGCCTTTGGCTCAAAATTTCCGTTGTCCACCTCCGTGACCACCAGTCTAGTAGTCCCGAGTTTGTTAGGAACCCGTTGCCTCTTCGCTTCGGTGCTACACGGATCCGCTGCCGAGGCAGCACCGATCTCGCGCCGGTCTCGATGCGGTCTGAATCTCAGCGCCAAGATGTCGATCTCAAGACCGGTCTGCGTATCGGTCTCAAAGACCGGTCTGCGTGTCGGTCTCGATCCCGATCGGGGCCCAAGAACAACATCTGCTGATCGTCGGTAAAGCTAAAAATTAAATGCGCGCCCGGTAGATGTCGCCGCAATCACGAACCCCTGTCCTTCATCGTTGCTAGCCATGTTTCCTATGATTAAATCTAGTCAATTAATTCTAGACCTAATAAAATGAATAATGACATAAAAAGGACTATTGTTTTGCAGAATGTTGACTCCTTCTTGGTGCGGCAAATCCGGGCACTCGATATGTCCTAGTTTGTAGCACAAGTCATGCCGAAATTCACGGAAATTTCGGCATGACCTTTGCTAAAAGTGGACAAATCGAGAACCTGAAATTTGCCGGATGTAAATGAATCAACATTCCGCAAAACATAAACCACTCAGCATCATTCACAGAAACAACAAACCTATGCATGAGAGAGAGAGGAGGGTGGGGCTTATAGATGATGGCTCCGGTGGTGGCGACGGAGGCGATGTGGTGGCAAGGAGGCAGGGCGTCTCCGTGACGGCGAGGAGGCAGGGCGTCTCGGTGACGGCGAGGAAGGTGGCGTCGGCGCGGCTCGGTGGCGTTAGCGAGGTCAGCGCGCTCCGTGGCGTTAGGGCGGCTCGGTGTCGTCGGCAAGCCGCGCTCTGGTGCGGCGTCGTCGTGGCGGCGAAGTGTGGGGCGACGAATCGGGAGAGGCGGCCTTGTGGGTGGGTTTGAGGGATTTGGGGGAAGTGGTGGCCGGGGGGGGGGGAACGGTTTTTTGGCTAAGTCAAACTTAGCGGTAGTGCGTTTGGCAAAACGCGCTATAGCTAAGTTAGCTATAGCGCTTTCCTCAAAACGCGCTGCTGCTATAGCTAATTTCCTATTCTGTTTCTATAGCGGGGGTCTAGGGCACGCGTTGCAGCTACGTTAACTATAGCGCCTCTTACAAACAAACACTGCTGCTATGCCTTCCTCCGATTTTTCACTTTTTCGTTTATTTTGCTTTACATTTTATTTTTCCCTTTCTCCTTTTTCTATTTCTTTCATTTTCATTTAAATTTCTATTTGTTTATCATCTTATTTTATTTCCGTTAGTAGTAGCGCCCTTCTCTAGAAAGCGCCGCTAACTGTGTTCTAGCGATGGTGCGTTTACATTAAGCTCGCTCATCGCTATGCGTAGCCTAACGCATTCTCGCCAATGGGAATATTAGTAGTAGCGCTTTTCTTACAAAAGGCGCTCATCGCTAAGTTAATGTCTGTGCGCGGTTTTTAATAGCTTGTTATCGCTACATAGCACTAAGCGCAGTTTTTGAACATGCTACTGCTAAGATTCTGTGTATAGCCTTTTCCCTAGTAGTGAGAGTAACTGTTGAGAGGGCATTTGGAGCTCTGAAGAGTAGGTTTAAGATCCTGGATCAGAAGCCATTCCACCCAAAGTCCACTCAAGTTAAGCTAGTTCTTGCTTGTTGCATTCTGCATAACTGGATCCTCCGGTGGGGCTTTGATGAACATGTGCCTGAGGAGGAAGAGGTCGAGCCTGACGATGTTGTTAGCTCTGGCCATGGTGTGGAGGCATTTGACAATGACGCTTGGAAGAACAAAAGGTTGGAGTGGGCAGAGGCAATGTGGCTTAACAGAGGTCAGTGCAGGATTTGAAGAAGAGGAAGAAGAAGCAGCAGCAGCAGAAGCACAGAAGAAGAGGAAGAAGAAGAAGCAGCACCAGCAGAAGCAGAAGAGGAAGATGAAGCAGCAACACCGATGAACTATCCCCTATTTAGCCAATGGCTCTTAATTATTTGAACTGTCATTTGATTGTAGTTAGGATGAACTGTCATTTGTTTAACTAGCTGGCACTATGTTCACATTGTGTGTGGTAAGGTCACCACTAGTTAGAAGTGGTGACAACACCTTATGCAGGTTGCAACCAAACACCATGTCATATGTGCACCTAATGCAATGCGGGCAACCAAACGCTGGGTCAAAAATGGTTGTCTCATGCAACTAAGGGCATGCAGGCAACCAAAATATGTGCATCTGTTTTTTTTGGCCTGCATCCCCTCAAACCGGCTCAATAGAGCCAGGCTCGCCGGGCCAGGCTGAGTCGGCAATGTAACCAAACACGCCCCAAATAAACACCAGCGCGAAGAAAACGCCGATAGGTTGTGAGATTTGGTGCACATGTTGAAAAAAGTAATTAGAACAAGCAATGTCCCTCTCGGATGTATCTAGACACGACCGAGACAAGCTTTTGGGATGGAGAGAGTATGATGATATAGGCGGGCTATAAGAGATGCAACATCAAAGTTTTGTCTAGCTGTAGAAAAATAAAAATGCTACTAGATGGTTTTGTGCTCAATCCTATTCCGTTTTTTCGTTCTTTCATGTGCGCAACTACAACACTAAATTTAAAAAGAAAGAAATAGTGGAATATTTAGGGTATCTTCAGAAAGTGAACCCTTAAACCGCCAGCAACCGTCCGCACTATGCAGTCCAGACGTGTTTGGCCATCCCACGCGAGCATGTATCTGTCCGCGGCACGATTCGTACGTATTCTATCCGGCAAACCCGAGACAAACATGGAGGGGGGTAGGCTTTGTGGTAGTCCACACAACAGCAATGTAGGACTCCGACACCCCGGCCCGCCCAAAAACCATCCCAGACCCCGCGCCTCCATCGTCTCATTTTATCTCCTTCAGTTTTTCTCTCTTGCCTTTGCCGTCGCTCCACCACCCCGGCTGCCACATCACAACCATGCAGGAGTTCAAAATGTTTGAGATAGTTATGTGATACTCTTGGAACTGAAAATTGTTTTCAGAAACAAACAAAGGCCAAAAGATTTGTGATATCTGAAGAAGTGTTTTGTTTGCAAATTCTAATGAAGTGTTCAACTATGTTTAAGACTAAAATGCATATGATTCGGAAGAACACCCGTCTTGAATTGATAGTAAAACTTAAAGAGAAAAGAACAAACAAGAGGATGTAATGAAACATATATGAAGGAAATATGCCCTAGAGGCAATAATAAAGTTATTATTTATTTCCTTATATCATGATCAATGTTTATTATTCATGCTAGAATTGTATTAACCGGAAACATAATACATGTGTGAATACATAGACAAACATAGTGTCACTAGTATGCCTCTACTTGACTAGCTCGTGAATCAAAGATGGTTAAGTTTCCTAGCCATAGACATGAGTTGTCATTTGATTAACGGGATCACATCATTAGGAGAATGATGTGATTGACATGACCCATTCCGTTAGCTTAGCACTTGATCGTTTAGTATGTTGCTATTGCTTTCTTCATGACTTATACATGTTCCTATGACTATGGGATTATGCAACTCCCGTTTACCGAAGGAACACTTTGTGTGCTACCAAATGTCACAACGTAACTGGGTGATTATAAAGGAGCTCTACAGGTATCTCCGAAGGTACATGTTGAGTTGGCGTATTTCGAGATTAGGATTTGTCACTCCGATTGTCGGAGAGGTATCTCTAGGCCCTCTCGGTAATGCACATCACTATAAGCCTTGCAAGCAATGTAGCTAATGAGTTAGTTATGGAATGATGCATTACGTAACGAGTAAAGAGACTTGCCGGTAACGAGATTGAACTAGGTATTGGGATACCGACGATCGAATCTCGGGCAAGTAACATACCAATGACAAAGGGAACAACGTATGTTGTTATGCGGTTTGACCGATAAAGTTTTTCGTAGAATATGTAGGAGCCAATATGAGCATCCAGGTTCTGCTATTGGTTATTGCCGGAAACAGTTCTAGGTCATGTCTACATAGTTCTCGAACCCATAGGGTCCGCACGCTTAACGTTACGATGACATTTTTATTATGAGTTTATAAGTTTTGATGTACCGAAGGTTGTTCGGAGTCTCGGATATGATCATGGACATGACGAGGAGTCTCGAAATGGTCGAGACATAAAGATTGATATATTGGAAGCCTATATTTGGACATCGGAATCGTTCCGGTTGAAATCAGGATTTTACCGGAGTACCGGGGGGTTACCGGAACCCCCCCGGGGGTTAATGGGCCTACATGGGCCATGAGGGAGAAGAGGAGGGCCGGCCAGGGCAGGCCGCGCTCCCCCTCCCCCTAGTCCGAATAGGACAAGGAAGGGGGGGGGGGCGGCGCCCCTCTTTCCTCTTTCCCCTACCCCCTTTCCTTCTCCAACAAGGCAAGAGGAGGGAGTCCTACTCCCAGTGGGAGTAGGACTCCTCTAGGCGCACCCCTAGGGGGCCGGCTGCACCTCCCCCTCCCTCCTTTATATACGGGGGCAGGGGGCACCTCTAGACACACAAGTTGATCATCGTGATCATTCCTTAGCCATGTGCGGTGCCCCCCTCCACCATATTCCACCTTGGTCATATCGTAGCGGTGCTTAGGCGAAGCCCTGCGTCGGTAGAACATCATCATCGTCACCACACCGTCGTCTTGTGGAACTCATCCCCGACACCTGCTGGATTGGAGTCCGGGGATCGTCATCGAGCTGAACGTGTGCTGAACTCGGAGGTGCCGTACGTTCCGTACTTGGATCGGTCGGATCGTGAAGACGTACGACTACATCAACCGCGTTGTCATAACGGTTCCGCTTACGGTCTACGAGGGTACATGGACAACACTCTCCCCTCTCATTGCTATGCATCACCATGATTTTGCGTGTGCGTAGATTTTTTTGGAATTACTACGTTCCCCAACAGTAGCATCCGAGCCAGGTTTTATGCGTAGATGTCATATGCACGAGTATAACACAAGTGAGTTGTGGGCGATACAAGTCATACTGCTTACCAACATGTCATACTTTGGTTCAGCGGTATTGTGAGATGAAGCGGCCCGGACCGACATTACGCGTACGCTTACGCGAGACTGGTTTCACCGTTACGAGCACTCGTTGCTTAAAGGTGACTGGCGGGTGTCTGTCTCTCTCACTTTAGTTGAACCGAGTGTGGCTACGCCCGGTCCTTGTGAAGGTTAAAACAACACTAACTTGACGAACTATCGCTGTGGTTTTGATGCGTAGGTAAGAACAGTTCTTGCTCAGCCCGTAGCAGCCACGTAAAATTTTCAACAACAAAATCGAGGACGTCTAACTTGTTTTTGCAGGGCATGTTGTGATGTGATATGGTCAAGACGTGATGCTATATTTTATTGTATGAGATGATCATGTTTTGTTGAAGTTATCGTCAACTGGCAATAGCCTTATGGTTGTCTCTTTATTGCATAAGATGCAAGCGCCAAATTATTGCTTTACTCTATCGCTATGCGATAGCAATAGTTGCAAGAGCAATAGTTGGCGAGACGACCATGTGACAACACATTGATATAAATCAAGATGATGGAGATCATGGTGTCGTGCCGGTGACGATAGAGATCATGACAGTACTTTGGAGATGGAGATCAAAGGCGCAAGATGATCATGGCCATATCATGTCACATATTCTGATTGCATATGATGTTTATCTTTTATACATCTTATTTTGCTTAGTTTGACGGTAGAATTTTTAAGATGATCTCTCATTAATTATCAAGAAGTGTTCTCCCTGAGTATGCACCGTTGTGAAAGTTCTTCGTGCTGAGACACCACGTCATGATCGGGTGTGATAGGCTCTACGTTCAAATACAACGGGTGCAAAACAGTTGCACACGCGGAATACTCAGGTTAAACTTGACGAGCCTAGCATATACAGATATGGCCTCGGAACACGAAGACCGAAAGGTCGAGCATGAATCATATAGTAGATATGATCAACATAGTGATGTTCACCATTGAAAACTACTCCATCTCATGTGATGATCGGACATGGTTTAGTTGATTTGGATCACGTGATCACTTAGATGACTAGAGAGATGTCTGTCTAAGTGGGAGTTCTTAAGTAATATGATTAATTGAACTTAAATTTATCATGAACTTAGTCCTGGTAATATTTTGCAAATTATGTTGTAGATCAATAGCTCGCGTTGTTGCTTTCATATGTTTATTTTGATATGTTCCTAGAGAAATTTGTATTGAAAGATGTTAGTAGCAATGATGCGGATTGGATCCGTGATCGAGGTTTATCCTCATTGCTGCCTGAAGAATTATGTCCTTAATGCACCGCTAGGTGACGGACCTATTGCAGGGAGCGGATCTGCGGCGTTATGAGCGTTTGGCTAGCTCAATATGATGACTACTTGATAGTTTAGTGCACCATGCTTAACGGTTTAGAATCGGGACTTCAAAGACATTTTCAACGTCATGGACCATATGAGATGTTCCAGGAATTGAAGTTAATATTTCAAGCAAATACCCGAGTTGAGAGATCTGAAGTCTCCAACAAGTTCTATAGCTAAAAGATGGAGGAGAATCGCTCAACTAGTGAGTATCTGCTCAGATTGTCTGGGTACTTCAATCGCCGGAATCAAGTGGGAGTTAATCTTCCAGATAAGATAGTGATTGATAAAATTCTCTAGTCACCATCACTAAGTTACTAGAACTTCGTGATGAACTATAGTATGCAAGGGATGACAAAAATGATTCCCGAGCTCTTCGTGATGTTGAAATCAACGAAGGTAGAAATCAAGAAAGAGCATCAAGTGTTGATGATTGACAAGACCACTAGTTTCAAGAAAAGGGCAAAGGGAAAGAAAGGAAACTTCAAGAAGAATGGCAAACAAGTTGTCACTCCGTGAAGAAGACCAAAGCTGGACCAAAGCACGAAACTAAGTGCTTACAATCGCAAAGGAAATGGTCCTTTGAAGCGGAAATACCACTGAATATTTGGTGGATAAGAAGGATGGCAAAGTGAACAAGGGTATATTTGATATCTGAGTTATTGATGTGTGCCTTACTAGTGTTTATAGTAGCCCTGAGTATTTGATAGTTGTTCGGTTGCTAAGATTAGTAACTCAAACAGAGTTCTGAGATAAAGCAGAGACTAGTTGAAGGGGAAGTGACGATGAGTGTTGGAAGTAGTTCAAAGATTGATATGATCATCATCGCACACTCCCTATACTTTCGGGATTAGTATTAAACCTAAATAAATGTTATTTGGCGTTTGCGTTGAGCATGAATATGATTTGATCATGTTTATTGCAATACAAATATTCATTTAAAGTCAGAGAATAATTGTTGTTCTGTTTACATGAATAAAACCTTCAATGGTCATACACCCAATGAAAATAGTTTATTGGATCTTGATCGTAGTGATACACATATTCATAATATTGATGCCAAAAGATGCAAAGTTAATAATGATAGTGCAACTTATTTGTGGCACTCGCCGTTTGGGTCATATCGATTAAAAGCGCATGAAGAAACTCCATAAAGATGGATTTTCGGAATCATTTGGTTACGAATCATTTGATGCTTGCGAACCGTGCCTTTTGGGCAAGATGACTAAAACTTCGTTCCCCGGAACAATGGAACGAGCTACTGACTTATTGGAATAATACATACCAATGTATGCGATCCGATGAGTGTTAAGGCTCGCGGCGTGTATCGTTATTTTCTGACCTTCACAGATGATTTGAGCAGATATGGGTATCTCTACTTGACGAAACATAAGTCTGAAATAATTGAAAGGTTCAAAGAATTTCAGAGTGAAGTGGAAAAATCATCGTAACAAGAAAATAAAGTTTCTGCGATCTGATCGCGGAGACGAATATTTGAGTTACGAGTTTTGTCTTCAATTAAAACAATGTGGAATAGTTTCACAGCTCACGCCACCTGGAACACCACAACGTTATGGTGTGTCCGAACGTCGTAACTGCACTTCATTGGATATGGTGCGATCTATGATGTCTCTTATTGATTTACCATTATCGTTTTGGGGTTATGCATTAGAGACAGCTGCATTCACGTTAAAAGGGCACCATCTAAATCCGTTGAGATGACACTATATGAACTGTGGTTTAGCAAGAAACCCAAGTTGTCGTTTCTTAAAGTTTGGGGCTACGATGCTTATGTGAAAAGTTTCATCCTGATAAGCTCAAGCCCAAATCGAAGAAGTGCGTCTTCATAGAATACACAAAGGAAACTATTGGGTACACCTTCTATCACAGATCTGAAGGCAAAACATTCGTTGCTAAGAATGGATCCTTTCTAGAGAAGGAGTTTCTCTCGAAAGAAGTGAGTGGGAGGAAAGTAGAGCTTGATAAGGTAATTTGTACCTTCTCCCGAATTAGAAAGTAGTTCATCACAGAAGTCAGTGATTCCTACACCAGTTAGTGAGGAAGCTAATGATAATGATCATGAAACTTTAGATAAAGTTACTACCAAACCTCGTAGGTCTTCCAAAGTACAGTCCACACCAGAGTAGTACGGTAATCCTGTTCTGGAAGTCATGTTAGTAGACCATGATGAACCTACGAACTATGGGGAAACAATGATGAGCCCAGATTCCGCGAAATGGCTTGAGGCCATTAAATCTGAGATGGGATCCATGTATGAGAACAAAGTGTGGACTTTGGTGGAGTTGCCCGATGATTGGCAAGCCATATTGTATAAATGGATCTTCAAGAGGAAGACAGATGCTGATAGTAGTGTTACTATATACAAAGCTCGACTTGTTGCAAAAAGGTTTTCGACAAGTTCAAGGTGTTGACTACAATGAGATTTTCTCAACTGTAGCGATGCTTAAGTCTGTCCGAATCATGTTAGCAATTGCCACATTTTATGAAATCGACAAATGGATGTCAAAACTGCATTCCTTAATGGTTTTCTTAAAGAAGAGTTGTATATGATGCAACCGAAGGTTTTGTCAATCCTAAAGGTGCTAACAAAATGTGCAAGCTCCAAATGATCCATCTATGGACTGGTGCAAGCATCTCAGAGTTGGAATATACGCTTTGATAAGTTGATCAAAGCATATAGTTTTATACAGACTTGCGGTGAAGCCTGTATTTGCAATAAAATGAGTGGGAGCACTACCGCCTTTCTGATAAATATATGTGAGTAACATATTGTTGATCAGAAATGATGTAGAATTTTTCTGGACAACATAAAGGAGTATTTGAAAGGAGTTCTTCAAAAGAAAGACCTCAGTAAAGCTACTTACATATTGAGCATCAAAATCTATTGAGATAGATCAAGACGCTTGATAAGTTTTTCAATAAGTACATACCTTGTAAAGATTTTGAAATAGTTCAAAATGGAACAGTCAAAGAAAGAATTCTTGCCTGTGTTGCAAAGGTGTGAAATTGAGTAAGACTCAAATCCCGACCACGACAGAAAATAAAAAGAGAATGAAAGTCATTCCCTATGCCTCAGTCATAGGTTCTATAAAGTATGCTATGCTACGTACCAGATCTATTGTATACCTTGCTCTGAATTTGGCAAGGGAGTACAATAGTGATCTAAGGTTGTTCGGAGTCCCGGATATGATCACGGACATGACGAGGAGTCTCGAAATGGTCGAGACATAAATATTGATATATTGGAAGCCTATATTTGGACATCGGAATCGTTCCGGGTGAAATCGAGATTTTACCAAAGTAGGGGGGTTACGGACCCCCAGGTTAATGGGCCTACATGGGCCATGAGGGAGAAGAGGAGGGCGGCCGGGCAGGCCGCCCCCTCCCCTAGTCTGAATAGGACAAGGAAGGCGCCCCTTTCCTCTTTCCTCCCCTTTCCTTCTCCAACAAGGCAAGAGGAGGGAGTCCTACTCCCGATGGGAGTAGGACTCCTCCAGGCGCACCCCTAGGGGGCCGGCCGCACCTCCCCCCTCCCTCCTTTATATACGGGGGCAGGAGGCACCTCTAGACACACAAGTTGATCATCGCGATCGTTCCTTAGCCGTGTGCGGTGCCCCCCTCCACTATATTCCACCTCGGTCATATCGTAGCGGTGCTTAGGTGAAGCCCTGCGTCGGTAGAACATCATCATCGTCCACCACGCCGTCGTCTTGTGGAACTCATCCCCAACACCTGCTGGATCGAGTCCGGGATCGTCATCGAGCTGAGCGTGTCTTGAACTTCGGAGGTGCCGTGACGTTCGGTACTTGGATCGGTCGGATCGTGAAGACGTACGACTACATCAACCGCGCTGTCATAATGCTTCCGCTTACGGTCTACGATGGTACGTGGACAACACTCTCCCCTCTCGTTGCTATGCATCACCATGATCTTGCGTGTGCGTAGAATTTTTTTGAAATTACTACGTTCCCCAACAGTATGTGCCTAAGGAAGTTCGAGGCTCACGCCACTCTTAAAGTTAGATGTTTCTTCTGTAAGTGAGAGAAATATTGAAGTAACACTATGAGAAGTAAAAGGCTGAAAGAAAGAAGATTTGAATGTCCAGCTTAGGTATGAATGTCATACAAGTTATAAGATGTAGAGAAGTTTGGTCAAGTAAGTTTAGTTTTGGGGAATTATGATTAAATTGTTGATCACTAGTTCTTCGAGATTGTGGTTAAAATTTGATCACAAGGACATTGACTTGATTGCATGTTGACGCGAATCATTGCAAGAAATTACAAACGGCTTAAATGACCAATGAGGTAAAAATATGTGTTGAAAAGTTTATAAAAGTTATGATACTTCTCATCAGCATATTACATCTATATTTATTGTCATAATTTATTTTATAATTATGTACACTCTAAGGCCATTGCATAGAAATTGCAAGGAGAACAATAGTTGTTTGACATTACGAATAAAAGGTCATACTCCTATTATGAATAGGATGCGTGTTAGGAATATTGTTGGTAAAATTAAGCATCCATAACACTGACGCTAAATGTTGCAAGACTAAAAGAATACTACATATGTGTGGCACTGCATTTAATCACATTGGAGAAACCAACATGGAGAAATTCTAGAGTGATGGATTTTGAAGTCATCTGACTATGAATCATCTGACCCTTGCAGCTTTATTCCAAATAGTGAAATAAACAAATCAAGCCGTTTGTTCACATGCCATAAAAGAAGGAGCAACAAAATAATTGGAAATATGCAAATTGATGTACGTGGTCCAATAAGTGTTCTTGCGAGCAGTGGAGTTATCTATCTTGAAGGATGAGTCAAGTAGATATTTACTGAGACATAAATCTGGATCATTTGAAAAGTTTCAAAAGGTTTTCAGGATGAAGTTGAAATTATTGTAACAACAAAGAAATATTTGAGTTAGAAGTTTAGCGAATGTCTGATGGGCTATGAAAAGAATTTTATAGCTTGCACTTCTCAGAACATTACTAAGAGTAGAATATTTTGAGTAGATGTAATCAAACTATGTGTGATATGGTGAGATCAAAGATGACATTAATTAATTTGCCAATATATACTTTTTAATTTGATGCTTTAGTGATTATGGCTTTACACTAAAAAGGAGCGACATCAAATATGTAAGATAAGTGCTACTTTGTAAATTATCCCAAATGGTTGTGTATGCTTCTATCACTACGCCGAGGCAAAGTGTCTTGCCATAGAGTCTGGAAATTTTGAAGAAAATGTTTTCTGCAAAAGAGAAAGTGGGAGGACAGTCCAAATCGACGAGATTGCAGAATCTTCGTGATCAGGTTGAAGAAAAGAAACGCTAGAAGTGGTTCTAAAGTTTCTTACCGTGACTGATACATGAAGCCTCTACATAAGACATGGTGACTTCGGTCGGGTGTGCAACTGAACTATATAGGTTGGAAAAATTCGTACAAACCTTCAAGGTGTGCAGACAAAATATTGTTGCACAAATAATGACCCTATAATTCATAGAGAAGCGTTGATGGGGCCTGACTCCAGAAATTGACTATATGTCAAAATAATCCGAGATAGTATCCATACACATAATTCAAGTTTGAAACTTGAAGAATAGTAAAGGGCCTATAAACTGACAAAGATAAAAAGGTTTTATAATGCTTACAAATAGTTTATGACAAGATCAATGAGTTGACTATAACGAGATGGTCTCATCATAGCAATACTTCAATTTAGTCCGGGTTAAACTAGCAATTACTAAATATTTCAAGGGATTCCTATTTATGTGTCCCGCATCGCTTATTTCTCCTCAGTTTTGCCCACGCTCTTTGGCAGTCCTCAATTTTCCCTCCACCACGCGCCCCACCCTTGAAAAAGCCCAAACGGGGGTTTGCTGTCAGGTCAAAGTCTTTGATGTTGCGGCATCGGTGCCTGGTCCTCCTCCTTGTCGGAGAAACCGGCGGCAGTGGAGCGCGAAGGCGGCGGTGCCAAGATCCGGAGACGTTGCCGCCTACCAGCACAGAAAACCACGACTTGGGCATTGTGGATGGGGAGAGGATTCGGAGAAGCGGCTGAGCACAAAGGTGTGGATGTGGAGGTTGTCGGAGCACGTATTATATAGGCGCGACCAAGCCAGGCAAACCGACGGTCAGCCCAATTCAATTTGGCGTAGCGGCCGGAGTTGGTTTCTCGGAACAACGAGTCCACATTGAAGCGGTGATGCCCGTCTGATGGCATCGGTCAGCGCCGCCCTCCCGTCCGGCCACTGAGGCTCTTGGCCGGCATGAATGCGATATGGGAAACAACGGCATACATTGGAGAGAGAGTGTGCGAGAGGTGGAAGAGGGTTTTGGGTGGCTCTGGGGTGTCAGGACACGTGAATGGCAGTGGTCCGGATGCCTGCAAAGCCCCCCACCCTCCGGTTTGCGGGAAAACATGTGTTATCACAAAATTGAAATAGTTATTGCTTAGTTGATAATGATAGACAAACAACTATGATCTTCTCATCCTTTTCGATATCAATGGTCATCAGATCGAGATATTCACATCTTTCAGATATTGATATCGATAGCCACCGATCGAGATATCATATTCTTTTCTACCTCGAACAATTTGTAGTGTTGACTCGTGTTATATCCCAATCGCCTAAGAAATGGCAAAACCCCCTGAATTTTAAATTATGCGGATCCAATTTATTTTGGATGAAGAAAGAATGATAAAGGTTGTCCATCTAGAAATTGGTATTTCTCTTCCAACTTAGAAATAGTCAGTACCAGACACGTACATCTAGCACAATAATTCCTCAAAAAAAAAAAAAAAAATCTAGCACAACCATACTAGATAGCTGCACAATTATAGCACAAGAACGCAGTGAATTTCATTTTTCTTGCAGGAAAACGAGAGCTTTATTAATTAGCGAATAGAGTTATTACAATCGATTACGAATAATAGCTAACTCCAGCACGCAAGGAGCCCCATTCGTGCAACATATCACAAAGTAAGACACCTTGAAGGGCACGGTGCTGAGCTCAACAAGACGAATCACCCGCTCTTTTTCGGCCTGCTCTGACAGAGCCCTGCGTAATTTCATAACACAATGAACTTTGTCTTGGCTGATAGTTTCCCACTGATAGATTTGAAGGCAATGCGACGGGCGGCAGAGAGAGCAGCTGCTTTAACATGACCAGTGTATCCAGCATGCCGCCTGATTGGGTCTACTATCAAAACCTCCAAAGCAGGGGCATTTTCCACAATGTGTACCATAACTCCTACTTGACTCTTTGTACCTGTGAAATTACGAACTCTCATCCTCTCTAGGCACTTGTATTTGGACTGACCGTGTGCGAAGCTGCTTAGAGGCTGTTCACAAAGATTCCCTTCACCAGCAGACCTGTAGCGAAATGCAATGAACTCTGCATCTAATTCCTCCAGGAACGGAGCAGCCTCTAAGATGCTTGCGATAGAGAGGATGCTGCTGACATGTCGACCGGTGATGGTGAAAAACAAGTGTAGGTGCGTGAGATGAGAAAACCTGGAAATGCTCGCTGGTCTCCAGGGAAACTTTGGTACTATATGAGCGTACAGAGACATTTGTTGCACCGTTGCGAACGCATGGGGCAATGGGCCGAGAACGTGTTCCAGTGTTAACATGTAGCAATGAATATGAACACTCTGAAGTTCTGAAGCTTCACCAAGGTTGAAGCTAGGCATAGGCACAGCAGGAGTACACATAGGCACCTGACTCTCCTTGAATATAAAACTTGTAAGCTTGCTAGCATTGAGTTGTATCTTCGTTACCCTGCAGTCAGCCAGGCGCAGGTATTTCAGGCGGCACAGCGGCCTATCCGCTTTGAGTCCATCCTTGAGATAGACCATGCACAAATCCAGCCACTCTAGACTTGAGCAATTTGATAATACACGGTTCAAATCATTTGTCGGCACCAATGCGGAGTATAGACCAAGCTTCCTTAGGTTCGGAAAACGTATAGATTGAGGCACTTTGAGCGACACATAGGAAAGCTGCACATGTTGCAGGCTGGAAGTACCGCCTCCGGCGTCGAGCAGTTGCAAGGGAAACACGTGTTGTTCATAAGAAGCTGCTTCAAAGCGGGTCACCGGCGGCACGTGAAGAACTAGGCCCTTGGCCTGCGAGGAGACCGCGAAGCGAACCCAGTCATCCAGATGGTGGCCGACCTGGGCAAGCGCGTGGACGTCAAGCCTGAGCTCGAGCCGTTCGACCACATTGCTGAGGCGCTGATGCAGTATCCCATTGACGGTGTCGACGAATCTCTGGACGAACCGCCGCATGTCGAGAAACGCAAGGTACTGCCGCTCCCCCGTGCCAATGCACGACTCGTACGGGCCGTACTTGTATCCATCACAGGACATGGCGAAGATGTCGAACGTCAGGCTGGGGGAGAGTTTCCAGGCGTGCCTCCATGCGCTCGACACAACACTTGTCATGGCGGCCTGCTTCGTATCCAGCTTTGACAGGATCATGGCCAGCAGTTCCTCCGGAAGGTCTCCGAACGGGTCTCCAGATTTCCTCCTTGAACTGCCGCGGGTTGGTCTCCGACGGCCGACGGCGCCGGAGGGACCGACGCGGGCCGCTCCCGGCGCGGTTTCTTCATCCCAGAGCCGCACCGTGACTCCATGGCGCGACGCCTTGCGGTGGCAGACCAAGCTTGGGTTGCAGCGGCAGCTGATCAGAACGGTGGCTACTCCTCCGCGCGCGTCGTCCGAGATCCGGCCACGACGGCGGCTGAGATGGTTCCCCATCAAATCTTTCTGGCAACCGCTAACAGAGGATCGAGGTGCTGTTTTGAGCTCTTCCGCCACGAAATGAGGTAACGGCGGTAGACACGATCCAACGAAACAACTTCCTTTTCTTTAAGTTTTTTTAGACAACCTCTTTTCTTTAAGGGAAACGTTTCGATTCGGTGCGCCGGCCGAACGCTCGGCCGGTCGCTTTCCAAGCGATGCTCACGGGGCCACACACAGCTCATCCCACCCATCCCTTTTCCCTTATCCATTCACGCACAGATTTCCTCTCTCCTTCCTCTGTTTATTTCCCCAACACCTACTTCTCCGCCATGGCTGCACCACCGACGACGCCCATCTCCTCCCCTTTCCGCCATGTGGTGGCCATGGCCGGTGCCCACCCTCCCCTACTGCCGTTGCGGTGCTGCACCCCCCCCCCCACCTTTTCCGACTTGTGTACCCTGCTGTGCCGTGACCCAACATGGACGTCGACACACTTGCCCTTTTTTTGCCAGATGGTGGCCATGACGCCGGCCGGGGATGTTTCAACCGGCGAGGGCGGCGCAGCCGGCGGGGCGGCGGAGAGTGGGTGTGTCGTGATGATTTTTTTGCTACAACCCTCGTCCAGTTTTGCTACTACGGACTCAAATTTTGCTACAAGGGTTCATGGCGAAGCTGCAACCGCGAACGGCGGTGACGAAGTTTTTGCTACGTACTTCACCGTATTTTGCTACGACCGGCGAGTTTTTTTGCTACAATGATTTCATGGTGAAGCTACAACCGCGATGGTGGTGACAAAGTTTTGCTGCATCCATCATCGGATTTTGCTTCGACCGGTGAGGAATTTTGCTACAATCAGCGTTTGTGGCTGGCGGCGGCTACAACCATGACTAGGAAGATGCAACCACGACCACCGGCATCGCATTTCTGCTACAACCTCGTCGCCTTTTGCTACAACCGGAGTCGCTCTTTGCTACAACCGTTAAATCGGCGATCGCGGGCTGGCGGTCGCGAGCTGCGGCGGCGATGGGGATGCTACAACCGGTCGCCGGAGATCTTTGGAACCGGCGGTGCGGGAGCTGCGGCGGCGTGAGGTGCTACAACTGTCTGGCGTGAAGCAACAACCCCTAGCATTCTTTTCTTTGAAGCGGCACCGACGATGCTACAACCTTCATCAGTGGATGCTACAACCATCAATGGCGGGAGCTACAAGCAGCGATGGCGAGATGGCAAGCCATGGCCATGGAGTCGATTGCTGGGATGGGGGCACGACGGTGATGGCGGAGCTGCAACGGCGGATGGCGGTGGAGATGCGACGGTGTGCCTGTTGGAAATATGCCCTAGAGGCAATAATAAAAGTATTATTATTATATTTCCTTGTTCATGATAATTGTCTTTTATTCATGCTATAACTGTATTATCCGGAAATCGTAATACACGTGTGAATACATAGACCACAATATGTCCCTAGTGAGCCTCTAGTTGACTAGCTCGTTGTGATCAACAGATAGTCATGGTTTCTGACTATGGACATTGGATGTAGTTGATAACGGGATCACATCATTAGGTGAATGATGTGATGGACAAGACCCAATCCTAAGCATAGCACAAAGATCGTGTAGTTAGTTTGCTAGAGCTTTTCCAAATGTCAAGTATCTCTTCCTTAGACCATGAGATTGTGTAACTCCGGATACCGTAGGAGTGCTTTGGGTGTATCAAGCGTCCACAACGTAATCGGGTGACTATAAAGGTGCACTACTGGTATCTCCGAAAGTGTCTGTTGGGTTGACACGGATCGAGGCTCGATTTGTCACTCCGTGCAAGCGGAGAGGTATCTCTGGGCCCACTCGGTAGGACATCATCATAATGTGCACAATGTGATTAAGGGGTTGATCACGGGATGATGTGTTGCGGAGCGAGTAAAGAGACTTGCCGTAACGAGATTGAACAAGGTATCGGTATACCGACGATCGAATCTCGGGCAAGTAAAATACCGCTAGACAAAGGGAATTGTATACGGGATCGACCGAGTCCTTGACATCGTGGTTCATCCGATGAGATCATCGTGGAACATGTAGGAGCCAACATGGGTATCCAGATCCGCTGTTGGTTATTGACCGGAGAACGTCTCGGTCATGTCTACATGTCTCCCGAACCCGTAGGGTCTACACTTAAGGTTCGATGGCGCTAGGGTTATAAAGGAAGCTTGTATGTGGTTACGAATGTTGTTGGGGTCCGGATGAGATCCCGGACGTCACGAGGAGTTCGGAATGGTCGGGAGGTAAAGATTTATATATGGGAAGTCTGTTTTGGTCACCGGAAAAGTTTGGGGTTTATCGATAGCGTCTGGGACCACCGGAGGGTCCTGGGTCCACCAAGTGGGGCCACCTGCCCGAGAAGGCTGCGTGGGCCAAGTGTGGGAGGGACCAGCCCCTAGGTGGGCTGGGCGCCCCCACCAAGGCCCAAGGCGTGGGAAGTGGGGAAGGGGCAAACCCTAGGGCGAGATGGGCCTAAGGCCCACCACAGGTGCGCCTCCCCTCTCTCCCCTCGCCGCCACCAGATGGGATCTGGGGGGCTGGCCGCCGCCCCTTGGGGTGGGAAACCCTAAAGGGGGCGCAGCCCTCATCTCCCCTATAAATAGTGAGGCCTAGGGGCTGCCCAGAGAACACACAGAATACACGTGATTCGGTCTCTGCCTTTGGTTGCAGCCCTCTCCTCTCTCCCAAGTACTCCTCCTCTCCCGTGGTGCTTAGCGAAGCCTGCTGGATTGCCACACTCCTCCATCACCACCACGCCGTTGTGCTGCTGCTGGAGGAGTCTTCCTCAACCTCTCCCTCTCTCCTTCTGGATCAAGGCGGGGACGCGTCACCGGCTGTACGTGTGTTGAGCGCGGAGGTGCCGTCCGTTCGACACTTGATCATCGGTGATTTGAATCACGGCGAGTACGACTCCATCAACCCCGTTCACTTGAGCGCTTCCGCTTAGCGATCTACAAGGGTATGTAGATGCACTCTCTTTCTACTCGTTGCTGGTTTCTCCATAGATAGATCTTGGTGACACGTGGGAAAATTTTGAATTTCTCTTTCGCTCCCCAACATGGCATCATGAGCTAGGTCTATTGCGTAGATTCTTTGCACGAGTAGAACACAAAGTAGTTGTGGGCGTTGATTTTGTTCAATATGCTTACCGTTACTAGTCCAATCTTGTTTGACGGTATTGTGGGATGAAGCGGCCGGACCGACCTTACGTACTCTTCGTGAGGCAGGTTCCACCGATTGACATGCACTTCGTGCATAAGGTGGCTAGCGGTGCCGCCTCTCCACTTTAGTCGAAGCGGATTCGATGAAAAGGGTCCTTATGAAGGGTAAATAGCAATTGGCAAATCACGTTGTGGTTTTGCGTAGGTAAGAAACGTTCTTGCTAGAAACCCATAGCAGCCACGTAAAACATGCAAACAACAATTAGAGGGCGTCTAACTTGTTTTTGCGGGTATGCTATGTGATGTGATATGGCCAAAATGAATGTGATGAATGATATGTGATGTATGAGATTGATCATGTTCTTGTAATAGGATTCACGACTTGCATGTCGATGAGTATGACAACGGCGAGAGCCATAGGAGTTGTCTTTATTTATTGTATGACCTGCGTGTCATTGAACAACGCCATGTAATTACTTTACTTTATTGCTAACGGTAGCCATAGTAGTAGAAGTAATAAGTTGGCGAGACGACTTCATGGAACACGATGATGGAGATCATGATGATGGAGATCATGGTGTCATGCGCGTGACGATGATGATCATGGAGCCCGAAGATGGAGATCAAAGGAGCAAAATGATATTGGCCATATCATGTCACTATTTGATTGCATGTGATGTTTATCATGTTTATGCATCTTGTTTACTTAGGACGACGGTAGTAAATAAGATGATCCTTACAAAATTTCAAGAAGTGTTCTCCCGACCGTGCACCGTTGCTACGGTTAAGTCGCTTCTAAGCACCACGTGATGATCGGGTGTGATGGATTCTTACGTTCACATACAACGGGTGTAAGACAGTTTTACACAAATAAAACACTTGGGGTTAACTTGACGAGCCTAGCATGTGCGCACATGGCCTCGAACACGGAGACCGAAAGGTCGAGCATGAGTCGTATGGAGGATCGATCAACATGAAGATGTTCACCGATGATGACTAGTCCGTCTCACGTGATGATCGGACACGGGCTAGTTGACTTGGATCATGTAATCACTTAGATGACCGGAGGATGTCTATTCGAGTGGGAGTTCATAAGATGAACTTAATTATCCCGAACATAGTCAAAAGACCTTTGCAAATTATGTCGAAGCTCGCGCTTTAGTTCCACTGTTTAGATATGTTCCTAGAAAATATAGTTGAAAGTTGACGATGGCGATTATGCGGATAGTAGAAAGCTTATGTCCTTAATGCACCGCCGGTGTCTTTGAACCCCAAACGTCGTTTGTGGATGTTGCGAACATCGGACATACACGTTTTGATAACTACGTGATAGTTCAGTTAAAATGGTTTAGAGTTGAGGCACCAAAGACGTTTTCGAAACGTCACGGAACATATGAGATGTTTCGAGGGCTGAAATTGAGATTTCGAGCTCGTGCCCACGTCAAGAGGTATGAGACCTCCGCGATTTTCTTAGCCTGCAAACTAAGGGAGAAAAGCTCAATCGTTGAGCTTGTGCTCAGATTGTCTGAGTGCAACAATCACTTGAATCAAGTGGGAGTTGATCTTCCAGATGAGATAGTGATGTTTCTCCAAAGTCATTGCCACCAAGCTGCTAGAGCTTCATGAGGAGCTATAACATATCAGGGATATGATGATCCTTGAGGTATTCGCGATATTTGACACATGAAAGTAGAAATCAGAAGGAGCATCAATTGTTGATGGTTGGTGAAACCACTAGTTTCAAGAAGGGCAAGGGCAAGAAGGGATACTTCATGAAGCGGCAAATCAGCTGCTGCTCTAGTGAAGAAACCCAAGGTTGAACCCAAACCGAGACTAAGTGCTTCGTAATAAGGGAACAACCATTTGGAGCGAAATTACCCTAGATACTTGGTAGATGAGAAGGTGGCAAGGTCGATAAAAGTATATTGGATATACATTATGTTAATGTGTACTTTACTAGTACTCCTAGTAGCACCGGGTATTAGATACGGTTCGGTTGCTAAGTGTTAGTAACTCGAAATAAAAGCTACGGAATAAGCGGAGACTAGCTAAAGGAGAGTGACGATATGTGTTGGAAGTGTTTCCAAGGTTGATGTGATCAAGCATCGCACGCTCCCTCTACCATCAAGATTTGGTGTTTGCGTTGAGCATAGACATGATTGGATTATGTCTATCGCAATACTGATTATTCATTTAAGGAGAATAATGGTTACTCTATTTATTTGAATAATACCTTCAATGGTCTTGCACCTAAAGGAATGGTTTATTGAATCTCGATCGTAGTGATACACATTTTCATGCCAAAAGATATAAGATAGTAATGATAGTACCACTCACTTGTGGCAATCGCCATGTAAGTCATATTGGTATAAAAGCATGAAGAAGCTCCATGTTGATGGATCTTTGGACTCACTCGTTTTGAAAAGTTTGAGACATGCGAACCATGTCTATTGGTGTATATGCATGAAGAAACTCCATGCAGATGGATCGTTTGGACTCACTTGATTTTGAATCACTTGAGATATGCAAATCATACCACATGGGCAAGATGACTAAAAAGCCTCGTTTTTCAGTAAAATGGAACAAGATAGCAACTTGTTGGAAGTAACACATTTTGATGTGTGCGGTCAATGAGTGTTGAGGCATCAATGAATATCGTTATGTTCTTACTTCACGATGATTCGAGTAGATGTAGAGTATATTTACTTGATGAAACACAAGTCTGAATTATTGAATGGTTCAAGTAATTTCAGAGTGAAGTTGAAGATCGTTGTGACAAGAGGATGCAATGTCTATGATATGATCATAAAGATGAGTATCTGAGTTACGAGTTTGGCACACAATAAGACATTGTGGAAATTGTTTCACAATTAATACCGCTTTGGAACACCATAGTTTGATGGTGTGTCCGAACATCATAGTTGCACCCTATTGGATATGGTGCGTACCATGATGTCTCTTATCGAATTACCACTATCGTTTATGGGTTAGGCATTAGAGACAACCACATTCACTTTAAATAGGGCACCACGTAATTCCGTTGAGATGACACCGTATGAACTATGGTTTAGAGAAACCTAAGTGTCATTTCTTAAATGTTTGGGGCTGCGGCGCTTATGTGAAAAAGTTTCAAGTTGATAAGCTCGAACCCAAAGCGGATAAAATGCATCTTCATAGGACACCCAAAACGGTTGGGTATACCTCCTAATTCAGATCCAAAGCAATAGGGATTGTTTCTTGAATCGGGTCCTTTCTCGAGGAAAAGTTTGTCTCGAAAAGTTGAGTGGGAGGATGGTGGAGACTTGATAAGGTTACTGAACCATCACTTCAACTCTGTGTAGCATGGCATAGGAAGTTGTTCCTGTGGCACCTACACCAATTGAAGTGGAAGCTTATGATAGTGATCATGAAGCTTGAGATCAAGTCACTACCGTGCCTCGTAGGGTGACAAGGATGCGTGCTACTTTAGAGTGGTACAGTAATCCTGTCTTGAAGGTCATGTTGCTAGACAACAATGAACCTACGAGCTATGGAGAAGCGATGGTGGGCCCAAATTCCGACAAATGGTTAGAAACCGTGAAATCCGAGATAGGATCCATGTATCATAACAAAGCTTGAACTTGGTGGACTTGCCCGATGATCGGCAAGCCATTGAGATAAATGGATCTTTAAGAAGAAGACGGACGTGGACGGTAATGTCACCGTCTATGAAGCTCGACTTGTGGCGAAGAGTTTTTCACAAGTTCAAAGAGTTGACTACGATGAGATTTTCTCATCCGTAGCGATGCTTAATTCCGTCGGAATCATGTTAGCATTAGCTGCATTTATGAAATCTGGCAGATGGATGTCAAAACGAGTTTCCTTACCAGTGTTCGTAAGGAAAGGTTGTATGTGATACAATCCGAAAGTTTTTGTCGATCCTAAGGATGCTAAAAGGTATGCTGGCTCCAGCGATCCTTCTAAGGACTGGAGTAAGCATCTCGGAGTTGGAATATGTACTTTGATAAAATGATCAAAGATTTTGGGTTTATACAAAGTTTATGAGAAACTTGTATTTCCAAAGAAGTGAGTGGGAGCACTATAGAATTTCTGATGAGTATATGTTGTTGACATATTGTTGATCAGAAATGATGTAGAATTCTCGAAAGCATATAGGGTTATTTGAAAAGTGTTTTCAATGGAAAACCTGGATTAGGCTACTTGAATAATAAGCATCAAGATCTATAAGATAGATCAAAATGCTTAAATAGTACTTTCAAATGAGCACATGCCTTGACATGATCTTGAAGGTGTTCGAGATGGATCGACCAAAGAAGGAGTTCTTGCACGAGTTGTAAGGTATGAAGTTAAGACTTAAAAGCTCGACCACGGCAGAATAGAGAGAAAGGACGAAGGTCGTCCCCTATGATTAAGACGTAGGCTCTACAAGATGCTATCTTTGTGTACCGCTTTGAAGTGTGCCTTGCCATGAGTCGGTCGAGGGGTACAAGAGTGATCCAAGAATGGATCACAGGACAGCGATCAAAGTTATCCTTAGTAACTAGTGTACTAAGGAATTTTCTCGATTATGGAGGTAGTAAAGAGTTAAATCGTAAATGGTTACGTCGATGCAAGCTTTACACCTATCCGGATAGCTCGAGTAGAGATACGGATACGTATAATGGAGCAATTTTAGAATAGCTCCAAGTAGAACAGATCATTTGGAATAGCTCCAAATAGGCGTGGTAGCTACATCTAGGAGATGACATAGAGATTTGTAAAGCATACACGGATCTGAAAGGTTCGGACCGTTGACTAAAACCTCTCTCACAAGCAACATGATCAAACCTAAAACTCATTGAGTGTTAATCACATAGTGATGTGAACTAGACTAATGACTCTAGTAAACTCTTGGGTGTTAGTCACATGGCGATGTGACACAGAGTGTTAATCACATGGTGATGTGAACTAGATTATTGACTCTAGTGCAAGTGGGAGACTGTTGGAAATATGCCCTAGAGGCAATAATAAAAGTATTATTATTATATTTCCTTGTTCATGATAATTGTCTTTTATTCATGCTATAAGCGTATTATCAGGAAATCGTAATACACGTGTGAATACATAGACCACAATATGTCCCTAGTGAGCCTCTAGTTGACTAGCTCGTTGTGATCAGCAGATAGTCATGGTTTCTGACTATGGACATTGGATGTAGTTGATAACGGGATCACATCATTAGGTGAATGATGTGATGGACAAGACAATCCTAAGCATAGCACAAAGATCGTGTAGTTCGTTTGCTAGAGCTTTTCCAAATGTCAAGTATCTCTTCCTTAGACCATGAGATTGTGTAACTCCGGATACCGTAGGAGTGCTTTGGGTGTATCAAGCGTCACAACGTGGCGGGTGACTATAAAGGTGCACTACGGTATCTCCGAAAGTGTCTGCATTGGGTTGACACGGATCGAGGCTGGATTTGTCACTCCGTGCAAGCGGAGAGGTATCTCTGGGCCCACTCGGTAGGACATCATCATAATGTGCACAATGTGATTAAGGGGTTGATCACGGGATGATGTGTTGCGGAGCGAGTAAAGAGACTTGCCGTAACGAGATTGAACAAGGTATCGGTATACCGACGATCGAATCTCGGGCAAGTAAAATACCGCTAGACAAAGGGAATTGTATACGGATCGACCGAGTCCTTGACATCGTGGTTCATCCGATGAGATCATCGTGGAACATGTAGGGAGCCAACATGGGTATCCAGATCCGCTGTTGGTTATTGACCGAGAACGTCTCGGTCATGTCTACATGTCTCCCGAACCCGTAGGGTCTACACATAAGGTTCGATGGCGCTAGGGTTATAAAGGAAGCTTGTATGTGGTTACCGAATGTTGTTGGGGTCCGGATGAGATCCCGGACGTCACGAGGAGTTCGGAATGGTCGGGAGGTAAAGATTTATATATGGGAAGTCTGTTTTGGTCACCGGAAAAGTTTGGGGTTTATCGGTAGCGTCTGGGACCACCGGAGGGTCCCGGGTCCACCAAGTGGGGCCACCTGCCCCGAAGGCTGCGTGGGCCAAGTGTGGGAGGGACCAGCCCCTAGGTGGGCTGGGCGCCCACCAAGGCCCAAGGCGTGGGAAGTGGGGAAGGGGGCAAACCCTAGGCAGATGGGCCTAAGGCCCACCTGGTGCGCCTCCCCTCTCTCCCCCTCGCCGCCACCAGATGGGATCTGGGGGCTGGCCGCCGCCCCTGGGGTGGGAAACCCTAAAGGGGCGCAGCCCTCATCTCCCTATAAATAGTGAGGCCTAGGGGCTGCCCGGAGAACACACAGAATACACGTGATTCGGTCTCGCCTTTGGTTGCAGCCCTCTCCTCTCTCCCAAGTACTCCTCCTCTCCCGTGGTGCTTAGCGAAGCCTGCTGGATTGCCACACTCCTCCATCACCACCACGCCGTTGTGCTGCTGCTGGAGGAGTCTTCCTCAACCTCTCCCTCTCTCCTTGCTGGATCAAGGCGGGGAGACGTCCACCGGCTGTCGTGTGTTGAGCGGAGGTGCCGTCCGTTCGACACTTGATCATCGGTGATTTGAATCACGGCGAGTACGACTCCATCAACCCGTTCACTTGAGCGCTTCCGCTTAGCGATCTACAAGGGTATGTAGATGCACTCTCTTTCTACTCGTTGCTGGTTTCTCCATAGATAGATCTTGGTGACACGTGGGAAAATTTTGAATTTCGCCACGTTCCCCAACAATGCTCATGATCTGCAACCACGAGCGCGGTCGAGGAGCTGCAATGGTGACCTCGGGCACGACGACCACCTCGCTGACGACGACAGCGGCAACCTCGCGCTACGGCGGCGGCGAAGCGACGGCGAGGCGGGCGGTTGCGACAGCGCGGCGGGCGGTGCGAGCCAGCGGTGCTTCTTGGTCGCGCATCCATGGTGGTTACGACAGGCTCGCTCCTTTCTGTTCGTGCTGGAGGCGAGGATAAGGTCAGGAAAAAGGTTGAAGAGGAGCTGCGATCTCACGGTCTCGCGAGGCCAGATCGGGTGGCTGGGGACAGACCGGCCGAAACTTTCGGCCGGCGCACCGGCGCCCAGTGCTGGCCCTTAAAGGAAGGGCGCTACTCTGCGTCGGTCGACCGGCTAAGTCGCTCCGCTGGTCCACTAGCGTCCATTGGATTCGCCCACCCTTGAACGTTGGATCTAGCTCCTTACGAACATTGCGTCATGCAAAACTGAAACCGCTGAAATCGCATGAGCCCCCGTTGTCCGCCTGCAGTTGTTCCAATGCGCCGTAGCTTTGGCCGCGACTCCCAGCTTCCGTGAGTGCCCCGTCCACTGCCGCAGCTTGCCATGGTTGCCGTCCATCGCCGTTGCAACTCGCTGTTGTCGCCTCGCAAGCACTCCGTCGTCCGGCCGCCCGTGAATGAAACGAGCTGCCGGCGCCATGCGCCGATGCTTTGCTCGTCGACTAGCAATACCCCAGCTCCCATGAATACCCCATACACCGTCGCAACTCCGCGCACTACATCACCGTCGCAACTCTGCAGTCGTTTCCTCACGCAAAAAGTCGTTGTAGCATGGCCTGTGCTGGTCCCAGTAAATCGTACTGCCGCTTGCAACGTCTCGCCAGTCCTAGCAAATCATTTCCCGTATCCCAGCAAACAAAAGAAAAATATAAATCTCAGCAAAATATATCTTGCCGGCTGCCGCAACAAAAAATTTCGCTAGTCCTAGCAAAAATGACCGTGGTTTCAAGAAACAAACATTGCTTTCCCGCAAAAAAACAAACAAACATTGCTTCCCATCGCCGGGTAGCAACAAAAATTCTCGTTGCTCCCAGTAGCAACAAAAATTCTCGCTAGTCCCAGCAAAATTGATAGCCGGTTGCAGCAAAAATTCTAGTCGGTCCTCGATAGCAACAAAAATTCTCGCTAGTCCCAGCAAAAATGATCGCCGGTTGCAGCAAAAATTCTCGCTAGTCCCAGCAAAAATGATCGCCGGTTGCAGCAAAAATTCTCGTTAGTCCCCGGTAGCAAAATATATCTTGCCGGCTGGCGCAACAAAAAATTTCGCTAGTCCTAGCAAAAATGACCGTGGTTTCAAGAAACAAACATTGCTTTCCCGCAAAAAAAAAACAAACATTGCTTCCCATCGCCGGGTAGCAACAAAAATTCTCGTTGCTCCCAGTAGCAACAAAAATTCTCGCTAGTCCCAGCAAAATTGATAGCCGGTTGCAGCAAAAATTCTAGTCGGTCCTCGATAGCAACAAAAATTCTCGCTAGTCCCAGCAAAAATGATCGCCGGTTGCAGCAAAAATTCTCGTTAGTCCCCGGTAGCAACAAAAATTCTTGCTAGTCCCAGGTTGCAGCAAAAAAAAAATGGTTTGCCATCGACGGGTTGCAGCAAAAATTCTCGTCGGTCGCTGGTTGCAAAAAAAATTCTCGTTGGTCCCAGCAAAAATGATCGCTGGTTGTAACAAAAAAAGAGAGGCTTCCCGTCGCCGGGTCACAGTAAAAATTCTCGCCAGTCATTGGTCGCAACAAAAAATCTTGGCGGTCCCAGAAAAAATGATTGCTTGTTGCAGCAAAAAATGGCTTGCCATCGTCGGGTTGCAGAAAAAAATCTCGCCAGTCGCCGGTCACAACAAAAATTCTCACCGGTCCCAGCAAAAATCATTGCCGGTTGCAACAAAAAAAAATGGCTTGCCATCCACGGGTCACAGCAAAAAAATCTCGCTGGCCGCTGGTCCCAGCAAAAATGATAACCTGCTACAAAAAAATGGCTTGCCATCGCCAAGACGCAGCAAAAAGTCTCAGCTTTCGAAGCAAAACAACTCGCCGTTTGTAGCAAAAAAATGTTAGCTCACCACAAAAAATCACACCGCCCAGCAGAACGCCTCGTCATTATTGAAAAAAAATACATCGCCGTTGTCAGTCACAGCAAAATATTACGCCCTTCCCATCAAAAACCACTCGCCCGGTTGTAGCTCAATGTCAATCGGTTGAAGCTCCGACGAGCTGTCCATAACAATTGCAACGAAAGACGACAGAATAAAACGCAAGTGGGAAACTAGTAGACACGGCTGGGATAGAGGTAAGTGGGGGAAGAAAAGCGATCTGGCAGCGCAAAAAAAAGAGAAGAAAAAAAAAGCGGTCAGGGACCACCAGCACGTGAGTCGTGGGTGCAACTGGAGCGTGTGGATTGTACGTTGCACACGCGACCGGCGCGACCCTCGGCCGGTTAGCCGGCAGCAAAATTTACCATACAAATAGGCCAGCACTGGGCGCCGGTGCGCCGGCCGAAAGTTTCGGCCGATCTGTCCCCAGCCACCCGATCTGGCCTCGCGAGACCGTGAGATCGCAGCTCCTCTTCAACCTTTTTCCTAACCTTATCCTCGCCTCCAGCACGAACAGAAAGGAGCGAGCCTGTCGTAACCACCATGGATGCGCGACCAAGAAGCACCGCTGGCTCGCACTGTTGGGGAACGTAGTAATTTCAAAAATTTTCCTACGCACACGCAAGATCATGGTGATGCATAGCAACGAGAGGGAGAGTGTTGTCTCGTACCCTCGTGGACCGGCGGAAGCGATCTGGCGTAGAGGAAGTAGTCGTGCGATCTCCTCGCAATCCAACCGATCCTAAGCGCCGTTACTCGGCGCCCAGTTCTTGACACACGTCTGCAGCTCGATGGCGCTCCTGCTCCAATCCATAGAGCTTCGGGGAGGGAGTTCCGTCGACCTGACGGCGTCTTGACGATCTTGATGTTCTCTCACAGCAGGCTTCGCCTAAGCTTTGCGACGATATGACCGAGGTGGAATATGGTGGAGGGGCACCGCGCACGGCTAAGGAACGATCCGTAGATCAACTTGTGTGTTCTAGGGTGCCCCTTGCCCGTATATAAAGGAGCAAGGGGGGTGCGGCCGGCCCTTGGAGGAGGCGCCGGAGGAGTCCTACTCCCACCGAGTAGGACTCCCCTTCCTAGTTGGAATAGGATTGGGGGAGGGAAGAGGAAGGGGCGCCGCCTCTCCTTGTCCTATTCGGACTAGGGGGGGGGCGCGCGCCTGCCTGGCCGCCCTTCCTCTTCTCCCTCATGGCCCACTAAGGCCCAATAACCCCGGGAGGTTCGGTAACCCGGTGTTCCAGAAAATCCGATTTCACGGAACCATTCAACTCAAATATAGGCTTCCAATATATCAATCTTTATGTCTCGACCATTTGAGACTCCTCGTCATGTCCGTGATCACATCCGGACTCGAACTTCTTCGGTACATCAAAATACACAAACTCATAATATAACCGTCATCGAAACCTTAAGCGTGCGGACCCTACGGTTCGAGAACAATGTAGACATGACCGAGACATGTCTCGGTCAATAACCAATAGCGGGACCTGGATGCCCATATTGGCTCCTACATATTCTCTGAAGATCTTTATCGGTCGGACCGCATAACAACATCGTTGTTCCTTTGTCATCGGTATGTTACTTGCCTCGAGATTCGATCGTCGGTATCCAATACCTAGTTCAATCTCGTTCTGCGCAAGTCTCTTTACTCGTCCGTAATACATCATCTCACACTAACTTATTAGTTGTAATGCTTGCAAGGCTTAAGTGATGTGTATTACCGAGAGGGCCCAGAGATACCTCTCCGAGCAATCGGAGTGACAAAACCTAATCTCGAAATCGCCAACCCAACATCGCCTTTGGAGACACTGTAGTACTCCTTTATAATCACCCGATTACGTTGTGATGTTTGGTAGTACCCAAAGTGTTCCTCCGTAAACAGTAGTTGCATAATCTCATAGTTATAGGAACATGTATAAGTCATGGATAAAAGCGGTAGCAACATACTAAGCGATCGTGTGCTAAGCTAATGGAATGGGTCATGTCAATCGGATCATTCAACTAATGATGTGACCTTGTTAATCAAATAACAACTCTTTGTTCATGGTTAGAAACATAACCATCTTTGATTAACAAGCTAGTCTAGTAGAGGCATACTAGTGACATATTGTTTGTCTATGCATTCACACATGTATCATGTTTCCGGTTAATACAATTCTAGCATGAATGATAAACATTTATCATGAAATAAGGAAATAAATAATAACTTTATTATTGCCTCTAGGGCATATTTCCTTGATCTCCCACTTGCACTAGAGTCAATAATCTAGATTACATAGTAATGATTCTAACACCCATGGAGTCTTGGTGTTGATCATGTTTTGCTCGTGGAAGAGGCTTAGTCAACGGGTCTGCTACATTCAGATCCGTATGTATCTTGCAAATCTCTATGTCTCCCACGTGGACTAAATCCCGGATGGAATTGAAGCGTATCTTGATGTGCTTGGTCCTCTTGTGAAATCTGGATTCCTTTGCTAAGGCAATTGCTCCAGTATTGTCACAGAAGATTTTCATTGGACCCGATGCACTAGGTATGACACCTAGATCGGATATGAACTCCTTCATCCGCACTCCTTCATTAGCTGCTTCGAAGCTGCTATGTACTCCGCTTCACATGTAGATCCCGCCACGACGCTTTGTTTAGAACTGCACCAACCGACTCCTCCGTTTAGTGTAAATCGATCCGGTCTGCGATTTAGAATCGTCCGGATCGGTGTCAAAACTTGCATCAACGTAACCGTTCACGATGAGCTCTTTGTCACCTCCATATCGAGAAACATATCCTTAGTCCTTTTCGGTATTTCAGGATGTTCTTGACCGCTGTCGATGATCCACTCTGGATTACTTTGGTACCTCCTGCTAAGCTTATAGCAAGGCACACATCAGTCCGTACATAGCATTGCATACATGATAGAGCCTATGGCTGAAGCATAGGAACATCTTTCATTTTCTCTCTATCTTACGCATTGGTGGGGCATTGAGTCTTACTCAACTTCACACCTTGTAACACAAGCAAGAACCCTTTCTTCGCTTGATCCATTTTGAACTTCTTCAAAATTTTGTCAAGGTATGTGCTTTGTGAAAGTCAATTAAGCGTCTTGATCTATCTCTATAGATTTTGATGCCCAATATGTAAGCAGCTTCACCGAGGTCTTTCATTGAAAACTCTTATTCAAGTATCCCTTTATGCTATCCAGAAATTCTATATCATTTCCGATCAGTAATATGTCATCTACATATAATATCGAAATGCTCTGAGCTCCCACTCACTTTCTTGTAAATACAGGCTTCTCCAAAAGTGCAGATGAACCCAAATGCTTTGATCACACTATCAAAGCATTTATTCCAACTCGAGATGCTTGCACCAGTCCATAAATGGATCATTGGAGCTTGCATACTTTGTTAGCTCCTTTGGATCGATAAAACCTTCGGTTGCATCATATACAACTCTTCTTCCGTAAATCCATTCAGAATGCAGTCTTTACATCCATTTGCCAAATTTCATAATCATAAAATCGACAATTGCTAACATGATTCGGACGGACTTAAGCATCGCTACGGGTGAGAAGGTCTCATCGTAGTCAATCCCTTGAACTTGTCGAAAACCCTTTGCGACAAGTCGAGCTTTGTAGACGATAACATTACCGTCGCGTCGGTCTTCTTCTTGAAGATCCACTTGTTTTCTATTGCTTGCCTACCCTCGGAAAGTCAACCAAAGTCCATACTTTGTTTTCATACATGGATCCCATCTCGATTTCATGGCCTCAAGCCATTTTGCGGAATCTGGGCTCACCATCGCTTCTTCATAGTTCGTGGGTTCATCATGATCTAGTAGCATGACTTCGAACAGGATTACCGTACCACTCAGTGCGGATTTTACTCTGGTTGATCTCGAGGTTACAGTAGTAACTTGATCTGAAGTTTCATGATCAACATCATCAACTTCCTCACTATTTGGTGTAGATGTCTCAAAAACGGTTTCTGCGACAAACTACTTTCAAGTAAGGGAGAAGGTACAATTACCTCATCAAGTTCTACTTTCCTCCCACTCACTTCTTTCGAGAGAAACTCCTTCTCTAGAAAGGATCCATTCTTAACAACAAATGTCTTGCCTTCGGATCTGTGATAGAAGGTGTACCCAACTGTCTCTTTTGGGTATCCTATGAAGACACATTTCTCGATTTGGGTTCGAGCTTATCGGGTTGAAGCTTTTTCACATAAGCATCGCATCCCCAAACTTTAAGAAACGACAACTTTGGTTTCTTGCTAAACCATAGTTCATAAGGTGTCGTCTCAGCGGATTTTGACGGTGTTCTATTCAAGGTGAATCGGCCGTCTCAAGAGCATAACCCCAAAACGATAGCGGTAAATCAGAAGAGACATCATAGATCGCACCATATCTAGTAAAGTGCGATTCGACCTTCGGACACACCATTACGTTGTGGTGTTCCGGTGGCGTGAGTTGCTAAACTATTCCGCATTGTTTCAAATGTAGACCAAACTCGTAACTCAAATATTCACCTCCACGATCGATCGTAGAAATTTAATTTTCTTAGTACGATGATTTTCAACTTCACTCTGAAATTCTTTGAACTTTTCAAATGTTTCAGACTTATGTTTCATTAAGTAGATATACCCATATCCGCTTAAATCATCTGTGAAGGTGAGAAAATAACGATATCCGCCACGAGCCTCAACATTCATCGGACCACATACATCTCAGATGTATGATTTCCAACAAATCTGTTGCTCTCTCCATAGTACCGAGAACGGGTTCTAGTCATCTTGCCCATGAGGCACGGTTCATAAGTGCCAAGTGATTCATAATCAAGTGACTCCAAAAGTCCATCAAGATGGAGTTTCTTCATGCGCTTTACACCGATATGACCTAAACGGCGGTGCCACAAATAAGTTGCACTATCATTATCAACTCTGCATCTTTTGGCTTTAACATTATGAATATGTGTATCACTACTATCGAGATTCATTAAAATAGACCACTCTTCAAGGGTGCATGACCATAAAAGATATTACTCATATAAATAGAACAACCATTATTCTCTCGATTTAAATGAATAACCGTCTCGCATCAAACAAGATCCAGATATAATGTTCATGCTCAACGCAGCACCAAATAACAATTATTTAGGTCTAAAACTAATCCCAAGGTAGATGTAGAGGTAGTGTGCCGACCGCGATCACATCGACTTTGGAACCATTTCCCACGCGCCGTCACCTCGTCCTTTGCGGTGTTAAGCAATCCGTAGTCCTGCTTGAGTTGCAAATATTAGCAATGAACCAATATC
Source organism: Aegilops speltoides (assembly GCA_021437245.1). Classification (NCBI taxonomy): domain Eukaryota; kingdom Viridiplantae; phylum Streptophyta; class Magnoliopsida; order Poales; family Poaceae; genus Aegilops; species Aegilops speltoides. Next base: position 432,660,578 of record CM038143.1, read on the forward strand.
AAATACCAGTGCCATCATGAGCTCTAGTAAGGTACACATCAATAACATGTATATCACATATACCTTTGTTCACCTTGCCATCCTTCTTATCCGCCAAATACTTGGGGCAGTTCCGCCTCCGAGGACCGATCGCTTGCGGTAGAAGCACTCGATTTCAGGTTTGGGTCCAGACTTGGGTTTCTTCTCTGAGCAACAACTTGCTTGCTGTTCTTCTTGAAGTTCCTTCTTCTTCCTTTGCCTTTCTTCTTGAAACTAGTGGTCTTATTGACCATCAACACTTGATGCTCCTTCTTGATTTCTACCTCCGCAGCCTTTAGCATTGCGAAGAGCTCGGTATAGTCTTTACTAACCCTTGCATATTATAGTTCATCACGAAGCCTTTGTAGCTTGGTGGCGGTGATTGAAGAATTACATCAATGACACAATCATCCGGAAGATTAACTCCCGGTTGTGTCAAGTGATTGTAATACCCACATTACGAGTATGTGCTCACCGATGAACTATTCTCCTCCATCTTGCAGCTATAGAACTTATTGGAGACTTCATATCTCTCAATCCGGGCATTACATTGGAATATTAACTTCAACTCTGGAACATCTCATATGCTCCATGACGTTCAAAACGTCGTTGAAGTCCCGATTCTAAGCCGTAAAGCATGGCACATCTGAACTATAGAGTAGTCATCAGCTTTGCTCGCCAGATGTTCTTAACGTCGTCGGTTGCATCGGCGAAGAGCTCGGCACCGGCGGTGCATCCAGGCGTAACTCTTACGTGCAGCAATGAGGATAATCTTCAGTTACGGACCCGATCCGTGTAATTGCTACCATCATCTTTCAACTTTGCTTTCTCAAGGAACGCATTAAAATTCAACGGAACAACAAAGACGAGCCATCTATCTACAATCAAACATAGACAAGCAAGATACTATCGGTACTAAGTTCATGATAAATTTAAGTTCAATTAATCATATTACTAAAGAACTCCCACTTAGACGGACATCTCTCTAGTCATCTAAGTGATCACGTGATCCAAATCAACTAAACCATAACCGATCATCACGTGAGATGGAGTAGTTTTCAATGGTGAACATCTTATGTTGATCATATCTACTATATGATTCACGCTCGACCTTTCGGTCTCCGTGTTCCAAGGCCATATCTGCATATGCTAGGCTCGTCAAGTATAACCCGAGTATTCCGCGTGTGCAAAACTGGCTTGCACCCGTTGTAGATGGACGTAGAGCTTATCACACCCGATCATCACGTGGTGTCTGGGCACGACGAACTTTGGCAACGGTGCATACTCAGGGAGAACACTACTTGATAATTTTAGTGAGAGATCATCTTAAAATGCTACCGTCAATCAAAGCAAGATAAGATGCATAAAGGATAAACATCACATGCAATCAATATAAGTGATATGATATGGCCATCATCATCTTGTGCTTGTGATCTCCATCTCCGGCAGCACCGTCGTGATCACCATCGCCACCGGCGCGACACCTTGATCTCCATCGTAGCATCGTTGTCGCTCACGCCACCTATTGCTTCTCGACTATCGCTACCGCTTAGTGATAAAGTAAAGCAATTACTGATGCGTTGCATTTCATACAATAAGCGACAACCATATGGCTCCTGCCATTTCCGATAACTTCGGTCACAAAACATGATCATCTCATACAATAAAATATAGCATCACGTCTTGACCATATCACATCACAACATGCCCTGCAAAAACAAGTTAGATGTCCTCTACTTTGTTGTTGCAAATTTTACGTGGCTGCTATGGGCTTAAGCAAGAACCAATCTCACCTCGCATCAAAACCACAGCGATACTTCGTCAAATAGACTCGTTTAACCTTCTCAAGGACCGGGCGTAGCCACACTCAGTTCAACTAAAGTGAGAGAGCAGACACCCGCCAATCACCTTTAAGCAACGAGTGCTCATAGCGGTGAAACCAGTCTCGCGTAAGCGTCTGGCGTAATGTCGGTCCAGGCCGCTTCATCTCACAATACCGCTGAACCAAAGTATGACATGCTGGTAGGTAGTATGACTTGTATCGCCCACAACTCACTTGTGTTCTACTCGTGCAAAACATCAAACCATAAAAACCTAGGCTCTGATACCACTTTTGGGGAACATAGTAATTTCAAAAATTTCCTACGCACACGCAAGATCATGGTGATGCATAGCAATGAGAGGGAGAGTGTTGTCTCGTACCCTCGTGAGACCGAAGCGAAGCGATCTGGCGTAGAGGAAGTAGTCGTCGATCTCCTCGCGATCCAACCGATCCTAGCGCCGTTAGTCCGGCGCCCCGAGTTCTTGACACACGTACAGCTCGATGGCGCTCCTCGGGCTCCAATCCAGAGAGCTTCGGGAGAGGGGGAGTTCCGTTAGCACGACGGCGTGGTGGCGATCTTGATGTTCTCTTGGCGCAGGCTTCGCCTAAGCTTTGCTGACGATATGACCGAGGTGGAATATGGTGGAGGGGGCACCGCACACGGCTAAGGAACGATCCGTAGATCAACTTGTGTGTTCTAGGGTGCCCCTGCCCCGTATATAAAGGAGCAAGGGGGTGCGGCCGGCCCTTGGAGGAGGCGGCGAGGAGTCCTACTCCCACCGAGTAGGACTCCCCCTCCTAGTTGGAATAGGATTGGGGGAGGAAAGAGGAAGGGGCGCCGCCTCTCCTTGTCCTATTCGGACTAGGGGTGAGGCGCGCCTGCCCTGGCCGGCCCTTCCTCTTCTCCCTCATGGCCCACTAAGGCCCAATAACCCCGGGAGGTTCCGTAACCCCTGTGTTAAGTAAAATCGATTTCACCCGAACTATTCCAACTCAAATATAGGCTTCCAATATATCAATCTTTATGTCTCAACCATTTCGAGACTCCTCGTCATGTCCGTGATCACATCCGGGACTCGAACTTCTTGGTACATCAAAATACACAAACTCATAATATAACCGTCATCGAAACCTTAAGCGTGCGGACCCTACGGTTCGAGAACAATGTAGACATGACCGAGACATGTCTCCGGCCAATAACCAATAGCGGGACCTGGATGCCCATATTGGCTCCTACATATTCTACGAAGATCTTTATCGGTCGACCGCATAACAACATCGTTGTTCCTTTGTCATCGGTATGTTACTTGCCCGAGATTCGATCGTCGGTATCAATACCTAGTTCAATCTCGTTACGGCAAGTCTCTTTACTCGTTCCGTAATACATCATCTCACAGCTAACTTATTAGTTGTAATGCTTGCAAGGCTTAAGTGATGTGTATTACCGAGAGGGCCCAGAGATACCTCTCCGACAATCGGAGTGACAAAACCTAATCTCGAAATCGCCAACCCAACATCGCCTTTGGAGACACTGTAGTACTCCTTTATAATCACCCGATTCGTTGTGACGTTTGGTAGTACCCAAAGTGTTCCTTTGGTAAACGGGAGTTGCATAATCTCATAGTTATAGGAACATGTATAAGTCATGGATAAAAGCAGTAGCAACATACTAAACGATCGTGTGCTAAGCTAATGGAATGGGTCATGTCAATCAGATCATTCAACTAATGATGTGACCTTGTTAATCAAATAACAACTCTTTGTTCATGGTCAGGAAACATAACCATCTTTGATTAACAAGCTAGTCTAGTAGAGGCATACTAGTGACATATTGTTTGTCTATGCATTCACACATGTATCATGTTTCCGGTTAATACAATTCTAGCATGAATGATAAACATTTATCATGAAATAAGGAAATAAATAATAACTTTATTATTGCCTCTAGGGCATATTTCCTTCACGCACCACCAGCCGCGCTGTCGCAACCGCCCGCCTCGCCGTCGCCGCTCGCCGTCGTCGCGCGCGAGGTGGTCGTCGTGCCCGAGGTCACCATTGCAGCTCCCCTGACCGCTCTGTGGTTGCAGCACCGCGGCACACCGTCACATCTCCACCGCCATCCGCCATTGCAGCTCCACCATCACCGTCGTGCCCCCGTCCCAGCAATCGACTCCATGGCCATGGCTTGCCATCTCGCCATCGCTGCTTGTAGCTCCTGCCATTGATGGTTGTAGCATCCACTGATGAAGGTTGTAGCATCGTCGGCGGCCGCTTCCAGCAAAAGAATGCTAGGGGTTGTTGCTTCACGCCTAGACAGTTGTAGCACCCCCACTGCCGCTCGCAGCTCCCCGCACCGCCGGTTCCAGCATCTCCGGCGACCGGTTGTAGCATCCCCATCTGCCGCTCGCAGCTCCTCGCACTGCCAGTTCCGCATCGCCAGGTGTTGGGGAAATAAACAGAGGAAGGAGAGAGGAAATCTGTGCGTGAATGGATAAGGGAAAAGGGATGGGTGGGATGAGCTGTGTGTGGCCCCGTGAGCATCGCTTGGAAAGCGACCGGCCGAGCGTTCGGCCGGCGCACCGAATCGAAACGTTTCCCTTCTTTAAGTATCGAACGAACGAACGAAACAACTTCCATCGTTTATCCTTCCTTGATCGTCGTGGTGTCAGTTCGTTCGCATATATTCCTAGGGCTTTTTTTAGGCGTATATACTCCTAGGTTTTTTAGGGGTATATATACTCGTAGGTAGAACGGCCCATATAGGTTTTTGGCCTGCAAATAACGTCTTGCCACAGGGTATAGAGTTACTTCAAAAAAAAAGCCAACTACCGGTTCTCTAAATTAAAATTTTGAGTGCGCAAATGAAAAATGTTTGTGAATTTAAAAAAATTAATGGATTTGAGAAAATGTTTGTGGACTTTAAAAAGGTTTGCACATTTGAAAAAATTTCATAAATTGAAAAAGTTCATCAACTTGAAAGAAAGTTTACAGATTGAAAAGAAATGTCCATGAGCTCTTAAATGTTCACGAGTTTGAAAAAAATGAAAACATTGAAAAAGTCCACAAAAATGAAAATTTCATGAATCTGAAAGCAAGTTTACAAAAATTGGAAAAACAATAATTTGTAAAAAAATCACATGCAACCTGCAAAACCAAGTCAGACGTCTTCTAATACCGAAAAAGGCTTTCGCCCCGCTTTATAAATAAAGCAAACCGCCATAGCACACACATACAGAGTCGAGTCCACACACACACCCAAGTCTCTCAATAAAGTACATAGGTTCTGCTGAGGGCACAACTCAACAAGCCCAGAAAAGAAAAAAGATAGAACACGCCGGACTAAGACACCGCCTAGTCTGGCTCAGGCGGAGGCGGCGGGGGTGGCGGCGACAGGCGGACGGCCATCGAACGGAGGTCGGCGATGAAGGCTGAGATGGCGTCGCGGTCCAGGGGGCGGCTAAGCGGCCGCCAAAGCTGCAAGAAACCCGAGAGTTTGAAAAGAGCGTCAGTAGCCCGACGAAGAGGAGTGCGCTGAATCACAAGCTTATTGCGGACAGTCCAGAGGGTCCAGGCGAGGACCCCAATCTCAAGCCACCTAATGTGGCGAGAAGTCGTGGGGGACATCTGGAGTTTGGCAAATAAGTCCGGGAAGTTGGTGTGACACCAATCTCCACCGACCACTTCGCGAAAACAGCTCCAGAGGAACTGGGCGGAAACGCAAGAGAAGAAGATGTGGTTCGAGTCTTCGGGAACCCCACAGAGCGGGCAGACGCCTGTACCTGGGCCGTTTCGCTTGCGCACCTCCACCCCGGACGGGACCCGGCCGCGAATCCATTGCCACATGAAGATGCGGATTTTCAGGGGCAGGCGGATGGACCACACCATCGAAAGGGGGAGGGGGGCAAAGGAGGGGGCGATGGCCTGGTATAGCGACTTGGTGGAGAATTGACCCGACGGCTCAAGGTGCCAGCGCACCAGGTCGTTTGACAAATTTTAATTACGTGGCTTCTAGGGTTTACGGATAACACTAACTACGTACGTCCATAATTAAGGTGATAATTCTTGTTGCTAGATTAACTTTCGAGGTGTGTGAGGGAAGAGACTTAATTAAAAATCTCTAGCCCCACACTAAACTTCGACAATACGTGTGACCAACTAGAAGATCGATCATCTTAATAAAATATAAAAAAGTTTGCTAATTTTAGAGTAATTCACGAATTTTAAAAATCACACAAATTTGAAAAATATTAATGAATCTGAAATAGGACAAAAGCATTTAATGCTCCTTAGGTGTCATGTGGAGAAGGAGCCCCGGCAAGGTTTATGCATTGCTCGCCCATCTACCACCTATTAGCTTGACACACCATCATGACGTGTGTTGTTAAAGGTAAATCTCCTTCTAGCATGCTGCCACGTGCCCAACAAGTCCCACCTAGCTGCCTGCGGGCTCGACACCTTATCGATTAGCAGCGAGCTGCTCGATGAGGTGGAGCGCTGGTAACTAGTGTAAACTTGGTGGCATGGAGCTTGCCAGGTCTTTTCCTTGTCGGCTATGCTTGCCGGCAAGGGCGGCTTTTAATATTTGAACTTGATGCTTTTCCTCGTCTAACTCGGTTGCACCATTGAATGAGCGATCCGCATTAGTCTATTAGTACCCACTTTCGTGAATATTTTGAAACTCACATTCAAAAGACAAATCGGCCTAAATTGCTCGATGTGGACCGCTTCTTCTTTCTTTGGCAAAAGGGTAATCAAATCAAAGTTAAGATGAAACAGTTCCAGGTGACTACCAAAGAAACATAGGCATAAGATCATCCTTAATAATATGCCAACATTGTTGGAAAACATAGCATGCAATTTCAAAAAAATTCATATGCTCACGCAAGATCTATCTAGCAGATGCATAACAACGAGAGGGGGAGAGTGTGTCTACGTACCCTCGTAGACCGAAAGCGGAAGCGTTTGACAATGCGGTTGATGTAGTCGAACTTCTTCTCGTTCCGACCGATGAAGTACCGAATGTACGGCACCTCCGAGTTCTGCACACGTTCAGCGCGATGACGTCCCTCACCTTGTTGATCCAGCAAGGTGTCAAGGAAGTAGATGAGTTCCGTCAGCACGACGACATGGTGACGGTGATGGTGAAGTGATCCGCGCAAGGCTTCACCTAAGCACTACGAAGATATGACCGGAGGCGTAAACTGTGGAGGGGGGCGCCGCACACGGCTAACGATTATTTGTGTGTATTCTAGGTGCCCCCTCCCCACGTATATATAGGTGGGAGGGGAAGGGGAACAGCCTTGGGGCGCCCCAATTAAGAGGAATCCTACTTGGGGCCTAGTCCGACTAGTTCTTTTAAATGGTTGCAATACTTGCTCACGGACTATTTGATGGTGTGCCATCAATGATTGAGCGACTTTGTCCCACGACCACGGATAACTTCATTGCGGTAGGGCTCAAAATTCTTGTGCTCATCGAACCACGAATGAATATTAGACCGAAATGTTGCACCCTTCTGCTCTCTGCCATGAATCGGGTTGATACTAGTGACCAACCACACATCACACAACAATTCGTCTTTCTCCATGTTGAAAATTTCTCCCCCATTCCTCTTCTTTGGATCATCTGGTCAATCTTCTCGATTAAGGCCCTCTTCGATGTACGTGTCCTACTCCGGCTACTCGGTGTACGAGTCCTGCTATTGGGTGTACATGACTGGCTTCTGGGTGTACACCTCTCGCTCCGATTCATCCACTTGTCCATCCTTTAAGCCGCTTCTACTCCATTGTGGATCATCTCCATCAACTCCCTGTTCATGTTGTCATACGCTGGCTCGCCCGGTTGAGACATACCGGGGCAGAGAGCAGGCACCAAGATGATCCATGCCCGGTGTCCGTGATGGACAAGCTACGACGATGTCAAGTCGGAGAAACGGAGCGAACCATATTGACATTAACGAAATATGGTACATACTCGGAGGCGGAGGCTGGGGACTACTGCTACTGGCTGATCTGCTTGGCAGCGTAGAAGTAGGGCGGCTGAAATTGCTTCGACCAGGGCGGTGTGTGCATGAAAGGTGGAGGATCCCCATGTCCTCGCCCCCGCCCTGTCCCTGCACCCCGTCCCCGCCCTAGTTGCCGCCCTTCTTTTTGCTGGCTGCCAACTCCTTTTTCTTTGCCTTTTTCCAAGCTGCGATCTGCTGCGTCACCGAGTTGATCTTGCAGGGCGGCCACCACCTATGGATCCTCCACCTCCACCGTCTCTGGCAACTCTTCGTACAGGACCATGTGGTGGCGGATGGCAAAAAGCACGGGAATTGGGGGTGGAGAGCGGTGGCGATTGTCGGATGTGGGGTTCCGGCAAAACCCTTAAGGTTCGAACTCTGGGGTGCGCACGAAGATCTCTCCCCTACCGATCCACGTTCGAGCGCCTCGCTGAGAATATAAGCTAAACGATGAACAACACAAGGGACACAAGATTTATACTGGTTCGGGCCACCATTGTGGTGTAATACCCTACTCCAGTGTGTGGTGTGGTAGATTGCTTCGGGGGCTGATGATGAATAGTACAAGGAGAAGAACAGCCTCGCGAGAGGTGTTCTTGGGCTGATACGATGAACTACTTGGGTGAGTTCGATCGCCTATGGATCTGATGAGAACTCGATGAGATCGGATCTCCTCTACGATGGTGTCTATCCCTATATATAGAGGCCCTGGCCCTCTTCCCAAATATTGAGCGGGAAGGGCGCCAACAACGACCATTTTGAAGGGGAACATCTAGTACAAGTTATCCTGACTAAAGTTGGTCTTCGGCTGCCAAAGGCACTGGCGCTGATGCCGTCTTGGGCTCCACGGTGACCTCCATCCTGCCGCTCTGCTAGTCTTGGTCTCATTGCCCCGAAATAGTAACCTTTGCTTGATGCCTCGGTACTCCACGCCTGTGCTTGCCCCCTTTGCACCAAAGAGGAAACAAGGACACTACACAGGCCGGCGCCCGCCTGGTCTCGATCGTCATGGCTTGCATCACGGGCACCTCGCGAGGTACCCTTGCCTTGATCTCTCCGCCTCCTCGCGAGCCTGCCTGGTGAGGCCGCTCCTGAGGAAGCCTTGCGTTGTCCGCCCCGCGAGGCTTGGCCCCTCGCGAGGGTCTTGAGCTTAAGTTGATGAAGATGGGCAGTACTGGGCCACCACTTGAGCCATGCCGCAGGCCGCAGGCAGGCAAGTCTGCGGACCCCCATTCCCAGAATGCCGACAGTAGCCCCCGGGCCCAAGGCGCGCTTGGACTTGGCTTAGTAGGGAAGCGAAAGGGCAAGTGCGGAGTGCCGCGGGCCCCAACATCCTACGGCCTTGAGCGCCGCGTGACGGTTGATTGGACGTGTGCGTCTCCGCTTCCCTACGCTGCCTCAGCAACTGCCCGACTTGACAAGTCCCTGCATGCAAAAATGGGTCATGATTACCTGCGATCGTGGAGGCCGACGGTTGGCCTCCTCTAGACTATAAGTACGGAGTGGCGTGAGCCATCGCAGTCCATCTCTTCTTGCTCCACTCCTTCTTCCTCATTCCTCCTCCATCTTGACGCTAATGGTGCCGATCCGCCGGTTCTCAGCCGAGGAGAAACGAAAGGCCCCCCGAGAGGGGCCCAACCCGCTTCAGCCGAAGAAAAGGCCGGTCCCCGGCCGTCATGACGAGGTTGCTCGGCAGGAGACGCCGAGGCCTTGGTACGAGCGGCCATCGCCTGGGTTTCCGCTGCCTTTGTACGCCCGGGTTGAGGGCCCAGGGAAGAATACGCCGAGCGGTGTCGCCCGTGCTGCCCGCGACGCCAACAAATCACGGCGGTGCGCGTCGTCGCCCCAGGAGTCCATGCCACGGACTCCTCTCACGAGCTCGTGCTTCATGCCGCCATTCCTCCAAGCTCCTGGATTCGCTTTCCTCCTTCTTTTGCCTTCGAGATGCCGCCAAGGGAGCCCCTCGAGCTCTGGGTGCAGCACGTCGACTGCAGCACCCCTGCGACCGGAGCGGAGCTTGAGGTTGTGGCTTCGGGCAAGGTCTACATGACCCGAGGCTGGGGCAAGATCGCCCGGGTCTGCCGAATAGGGGGCGCCTTCGTGATTCATTTCGAATACGATGGCGCCTCCTTGATGTTCTTCAAGGTCTTCGACGCGGAAGGACGCCGATCGGAGTGCTGCCCCAGGGAAGGCGGCTAAGGCCTCGAAGTGGCGATGGCTAGGCCCGCCACCCGCTTCCCCAGCAGCTCCTCTGGTAGCAGCGGAGATGCCGGAGGGTGCAGCGACTCTCCCGAGCTTCTCGTGACTCCGGAGACGAGCGACGACAGCTACGAGCCCTCGAGCTCGCGTCGTGCTTAGAGCAGAGCAGCCGCCTCAGGCCGCCAGCGCGGCCGATCTGGATGGGGTTGGCGCCGGCACTTGGTGGCCCACTATTGATGATGGTGTCGACCATGGAGGCACATGTAGTTAGCGTCCCTTAGGATTAGCACCTTTTGTTCCCTGCGAGGAATCAAGGAAACACCCTGTGGGGCATGTAAAGCACCTGCTATGTCTTTTGTTAATATCATCCTTATTATAAAGTGGTGCAAGATGCTCGTCTTGTCTCGGCTTGGTTCCCCCTTTCTAACCTCATGAGGGCTTGGTGCTCTATGCTGACAGGCCCCGGTCCCCAGGCAGGCTTCAGCCATCGCTGGTATGCCAGGTTGCGATGCCGTGGTCAAGGCCAGGAGGTGAGCGGCCCGAGGTCTAGTAAGAGCCCCTGAGGCGCGATGCTCAGGAGGTCCCCTTTAGCGCTTAAGTAGCCGCTGCTGGGTGAGAAAGGAAGGCAACGTCGCCGTCACAGAGCCGCATTAGGTGAGGTTTTGGTGTCGCCTTGATCAGCTTTTCCAGGAGCGTGACTTATCTCGGGGCTTTGAGCCGTTCCTTCGCGAGGTGCCGGACCTGCATGTCGGCAGCTGGGATGTTGCTGGGTCAGGCCCTCATGAGCTTCTCCTCTCTTCCCGGCACTCTCCTTTGTGCTCTACGTCCTCAGGTCCCGGCCCTCGAGCGAGCTTAGCCGCCGCTGGTATGCCAGGTCGCGATGCCGTGGTCAAGGCCAGGGGGTGAGGGATGGATAGCCAGTAAGAGCCCCTGAGTCGTGATGCTCACACGCCCCCCTTTTAACGCGGACAGCACAAGCAAGAGAGAGAGAGAGAGCCCACGACGCCCCCCACGTTATTCCTTGGGTGGACCCTGTAAACCAACACGAGGAAAATAGAGACTGCCATTACGATTGCCGGCCAGCCATTGGTTGCTCCGAGGGAGTGATGAGGGCACCGAGGGCCTGGTGAGGTAGCGCCTTGCAGGGCTGCCGCGGCCAAAGCTCGACCACTCAGATTTGTCGACGTTGCAGGGACGGACCCATGCACAAGCGCCGTGCCAGAGCGAGCAGCTCCAAAGGTACGTGTCAATCGAGCAGGCGATTATCACAGGCAGATTAAGCATGAAAAGGCAGTCCACTTAGATAGATGCAGGAAAGACACATGCCACTGGGTCAGGCCCGAGCGGCTTGGGGATGATGCAGCCCGAGAGGCGCCCCCAACAAGGTAAGCTAAAGACATAAGCAAAATGGATACATGCCGCGGGGATGGACCCACGCGACCTGGGAATGCTGCATCCCTGAGGGCGCTCCCAGCTGAAATGAAACTCGAAAGATGTCACCTGATATCACTGCAGAGTGAGTGTTGGAGTAGCTGACGACGCGGTGAAGAAGCCAATCCTCATGAGCCTTCGGGACCCTGAGCCTCGGGAGGCTCTGGAGGTCCTGGCGGCTCGGCAAGGTCCATCTCCACCTCCTCCGAGGCAGCGGTGCACAGCCGCTGAGCCTCCGAATGCTCCTCATCGGTATTTGGTGGCGTGCTAGCGCGCTCGGCAGCTGAAAGGCATGTGAACGTAGCTGTGAGGTGGACCCTCGTAGCGTCCCACGCGCGATGGCCAGAAGCGCTCCTGAGACGCGACTCAATTGAGCCCTGGGTAGTCAATGCAGACGCGCAGCCCACCATCCTCGCCTGGATGGGGAGCTACGCCGTGTAGGCGGCGGCTGCCGCGCATGACTCTCGATTCCTTCAGCTCCTGAGTGACCATGGTGATGAACTCCTGAGGGTTGGGCCCTCCTTGCCTCATGCCCTCCTAAGGGCAACATGCCGCGAAGCACGCCTCCAAGTGGTGCCCGAGCGCCTCCCTCGTGATCTTGGCAAAGTCCGTGGCCCTCCAGGAGAGAGCCCCCGAGCCTTGCCCGAGGAGGGCGCCGGGCGCCCCTTCCTATGTGACGGAGGGAGGCGCCCCTTGGACGGGCGCAGATCCCGGCATGGTGCCTCCAGAGGTGCCTGCCTCCTGAGGCCTTGAGCTGGGTGATGTCTTCTTCTTCTTGGGAACTGCCTCGAGAGGGTTACCGCTCTTAATGTCTAGATCCTCAATCGATGCGGCTTGGAAGGCACGCTCGAGAGAGCACACCACATCCTTCTCTTCACAGGGGACTGTGATGACTCCGCCGCTTCCCGACATCTTGAGTACATTGTAGACGTGGTGAGTCACTGCCATGAACTTGGCCAGGGCTGGGTACCCGAGGATGGCATTGTACGGCAGACGAATGTGGGCAACGTCGAAGTCGATGAGCTCGGTACGGTAGTTCTTGCGTTGTCCGAAGGTGATAGGGAGGCGGACCTACCGTATTGGGGTGGTGGAACCATCAGTGACTCCTGAGAAAGGCTTGGTTGGCTGAAGCTGATCATACGACACTTGGAGATTGTTGAACGTCTCGACGGACAGGACATTGAGTCCTGCGCCACCATCGATGAGGGTCCTGGTGACTTGCACATTGCTGATGACCGAGGAACATAGCATTGGGAGGACGCCGGCTGTTGCCGCACACTTGAGTTGATCCGCCGAGCTAAACGTGGTGGCGCACGTGGACCACCTGAGAGGGCGCATGGCCTTGAGCTTGGGAAGGACTGCATTCACCTGACGAGCAAACTGCTTGAAGACGTGGTGAGAGGCTGGGGCCTGGGCACCGCCCAAGATGCAAGCGATAGCACACGGCTCCTGGAAGCCCCCAACCCCCTCCTCCTGATGATGGTCGTCATTCCTTCTTGGCGGTGGTGGCAGAGGAGGAAGGCCTGCATTGCCTTGCGGGCGATCCTCGTGAGGCTGATCCCTCCAAGCCCCCTCGCGAGGCTGGTCCTGCCAGCGGTCCTTGCGAGGCCGGTCACGCCACCCTTGGTGAGGGCCACGGTCGTCCCATCGTCCTCCACCTCTGCCTCCGCCTCAGCCATGGCCCCGATCGTTGCGCTCGGGGCGTCGACCGACGCGTCCTTCTCGCACGGCCCTGAGCTCTTGGCATTCGTTGGTGTTGTGGGTGTGGAGGTCTTGATACACGCAGTACCGGCTGCCCTTAGACGACTCCGGCTGGTCCCTACCGCGCTTCGTATCTGGCTCTGCTACGAGCACAGCTGCTCCTTTGCGCTTCACGTCCTTGGCCTTATCTTTCTTCTCATCTAGGTCAGCAGCTGGGAGCTTGAGAAGGGAAAGGCATCCCTCCTCAGCCCTTACGCACCGGGTCGCCAGGTTGAACAGCTCTAGAGATGTGCACAGATCTTCGTGGATCGCCAGCTCCTCCTTCATCTTGACGTCGTGGACATCATCATAGAACGCTGAGATGATGGCTTCCTCGGTCACCTTGGGAATCTTGAGGCGAGCGCTGTTGAAGCGCGGGATGTACTTCTGCAGGGTCTCTCCGGGTTGCTGCTTGATGCGGCGCAGGTCACCCACGGCTGGAGGACGGTCTCGAGTGCCCTGGAAGTTGGCGATGAAGCGGGTGCACATCTCGTCCCAGGAGGAGATCGTGCCAGGTGGCAGGTTCAGGAGCCAGGTGCGGGCACCATCCTTGAGCGCCGTGGGAAACCAGTTCGCCATGACCTTTTCGTCTCCGTTGGCCGCTTCGATGCCCAGCTCATAGAGCTGCAGGAACTCCGCGGGGTTGGCAGTGCCATCGTAGCGAGGAGGCAGATCCGGCTTGAACTTGCCCGACCAGGCGACACTGCATAGCTCGGTGGTGAAGGCACGGCAGCCTGCGGTGGCCACCGGAGCTCTCTGCTGATGCGGGGCTTGCTCCTGGGGATTCCCGCGCGTCACTGCCAGGGGCAGCGCGGGTTCTTGACATGCTGGCGCAGGGATGCGGTCATGACGTGCCGGTGCAGGAAGCACGCGAGCACCTTCTTGGGGACGAGGGATTTCTTGGCAGCTCCTTTCACTACAAAAAAATACACTTCCGTGATGATACGTGTTTGTCACAGTAGGTCGCGTTTTTTGTCATGCATGTACATCCATGACAAATTTATGACAGAATCAAGAGTCATACTTGTGCTGTCATAGAAGTGTTCCACGACATTACCAAAATTATCATCACGGAAGTGTCCACTTCCATGACGATAAATCGTGCCTCACAGAAGTGCTTTCGTCAAGGGTGACCGACACGTGGCATCCACCGTAACGGAACGCCGTTAAGCTATCGGGTCGGGTTTTGGATCGGATAATCCGTTAACAGCCCCGACCAATGGGAAATTTCCACGTGTAAAATTCTGATTGGCCGAAGGGAACACCTGTCAGCTCGTCAGTGGGCCAGATGTCGCCCGCCCATTGGAGGAGACATGCCTATGGTACATTGACACGTGGCTGGGCCCAACAGAGGCCCATATAGGTTAAAAAGGCCTGCCCAGTCAAAGGCCCGTAGAACTTAATTAGGTACTAGTGGGCCAGCCCAATAACGGCCTGCTTAATAAAGGCCCATTTACAGCTCGAAACCAGATCTGGCCCGTTAATTGTTCGCCCAATATTTGGGCCCATTTACGGCCCGAAGCCAGATCTGGCCCGTTAATTGTGCGCCCAATATTTGGACCCATTTGCGGCCCGAAGCCAGATCTGGCCCGTTAATTGTTCGCCGAATATTCGGGACCAACTACAGCCCAGTGACTTTTGGCCTGTTAGAGGCCTGATGTAGACATGGGCCCATTTCAGCCCGGTGTGACTTTCGGCTTGGGAATGGCCTGTGCTGCCCATGGGACATATATGGTCCGACGAGACATCGGGGCCACTAACGGCCCATGCTAAAGGTGGTAACAGTTAAGCCCAACGTGACTTTGGGCCTGTTAAAGGCATGTCGCGTAATTCAGCCCGTTGATGCCTGTACTAAGCTTTCGGCCTCTTAAAGGCCCATGATATCAGTGGGCCAACTAAGGCCCGAGATATGTTTCAGCCTGGTAACGGCCCGTGAGCTAACTGGGCCCATAACGGCCCGGTCTACATTTCGGCCTGCTGAAGGCCCGTCGACGACTAGTAAAAATTGAGGCCCAACATGCATTTTGGCCTGCTAAAGGCCCGTGGTTTCATCTCGGCCGTAACAGGCCAGTATAATATTCAGCCTGTTAATGGCCCAACGCTACCTGGGCTGAACTAAGCGCTGGGTCGACAAAAGGCCCAACTAGAATATAGGCCGATGTAAGTTTGGGCCTGGCGCAATGTGTGAAGGCCCCAATCATTCGGGCCCAAGAAAGACGCAGGCCGGCCCAATTATGGCCCGCGAAAAACCTGGCCTGTTATCAAATGTTTAGGCCCGGTCGACTACATCTGATTTTTTTCAGATAGCGAATGATGGCAGTAACTAGTAGGAATTAAGAACAAACCTACTCTACACAATAAAGAAATTACGCCATAGTAACTAAGAATAAACCTACACTATACAATAAAGGATTTAAGGTATATTACATCCACTGGCATCGAAGTTCGCCACCAGTGATCATAAAGCGCAACGAAGAAGCAGATTACAAAAGCTGGGCACCATTGCAGCGTAACAAAATAATACTGAACCGAGACCACTTCCAAGACAGTTCAAGAAAGGTTAGCCTTGAGAGGAACTGCATGCAAAGTCAGCCGAAAGAAGGCTGTGAGACCGCCTAGCATGTCGGTCATAGCTTCAGTGTAGATGTTTAGCGATGAGGTTCTCATTGGTGTTCTCCGCAATCTTTCTTAGAGATAGGACTTCAAGTCGAAGTTGAGTTGCAGAATGCCTTTCTGCTAGAACTTGGGACTAAAGAAGTCGAACTGATTCAGCCAACGAATTCTTTGAGCTTGTCTGACTGTTAGTCTCAAGTAACTTGAACACTGCATCAAGACAAGACTTTGGGGTTGTCTCGCTATCTTCAAGATGTTTTGCCTTCTTTGCTGCAATATATGTTGGGTTTGTCTCACAGCCTTCAGTAGACTTGTGCATGCCATCAGGCATATCACCTGAAACAAAGCAGAGAGGATGACAGGTTTTGCACGTGTATAAACAAAGATGATAACTGTTCTATCAATTCTATCCAATTTCAAATTAGAAAATAAAGAGTAAGTTCAAAATATCAATAGCATAATTTGGCATTGTTATAAATCCGGGAGCTTCACCACACTACTTTGGATTACCATGTCAACATAACAAGCATAGATGAAGGGCAAAGAAAATCATTGTATCTATTTTGGATAATGTGCATGGCATGTTGTTCATATCATCAGCCACATCAGTAAGATAAAACAGGAGATGACAAGGTGCAAACTTGGGCTGCTTCACCACACACTGGATTATAGATCCACAAAACCAATCATACATATAGGGAGTATTAAGTAATGTGCATAGTATGAATAAGAAATTTGGTTTTACAAGTAAAACTTAGAACTTACGGTTCTTACGAACATGCATTTTGGTAGAAACAGCAAACTAAACAGCAGTAAACGATAGGGAGTATGAGCAAATTAAACAACAGTTGAGGATAAAGGCTTTAGAAGGACTGACTTACATTAACAGTTAACATCGGCTTTATAATGCCCTTCTCCATGTCAAGGGAAGGATAACTCAAGAATTTCAGCACAGAATCTTCTTCATAAGCATTGCCTGTACTCTACATTTTGTAGAGAGTAATTATAGATATAATAATCTTTGGAAGGGATAGAGGATAATGAAGATAAGATGCGATTGATGCTACATAATCAACTACCAATCCACGGAAGTACAAGCGTTACAGACAAAATGTAGTGACAAGAGCAATGGCCTACACTTCTGCTTGTTGGCATTATGCATGTATTCTAATTATTGGTAAGATTAAATATAGATCGATCTTTTTAGTAAATGGTGGGCGAGGAGATAAGATGCGAGAATGCTACAAAATGAACCAATCCTCTTTCCATAATACAGAGTGTTTTGAACACCGGTGTCTTGTACAAAACGTTCTTATATTATGGGACGGAGGGAGTAGCTGTTAATGTAAGTACATTGATAGACCACGTTCAGTCCTTACAAGAGGACTGCAGAGCTAAACCTCTTCAAAAGCATTGGGTTGATTCTAAATTTGTGTAAGAGTCCAAACGGATCTTATAATGTCCACCAAATGGGCGATTACGAGGCTAACATGTGCAGTAATGCTACATAATCAAACAACTATGAAAGTAAGTATGGTCATACAAGGCAAGAGGTACTCACGAGAGCAATGCAGTGTGCAGTATATTTGCGAGATTCTGTGGTCCCTTGAGAACGAATGTTCTTACGCTAACAGCCAGTACAAGTGAGACATTAAGGCAAATGCAGAAATGTAGTTCAAATTGTGATGTGATATCATAGACAGTACCTTACGCTGCAGCCGAGACCAATGTATAACAAGATTATTCCAGCCACCGTCGGATAAATGTAGCACCGGAGACTTTACAGAAATTTCGTTCAGAGGCTTGCCATTGAAGTGCGCTTGCCTCAGGTAGGAACGATACTTCATCAACGAGGGCTTGAAAAGCGCAACCAACTCTTGCTCGTCATCACAATCCAGTTTGCTCCTCGCCTATTTAAAAGAATGAAATCTTGTGTCTTCGTCGTGAAACATATGCGATAATGACCATGAATAACATTAGTACATTACTTACGCGTAAGTTGCGGAGGAAGACTGAAATTGTTACGTATGCTGCGGTATAATCTTTCCATGAAGGAAAGATGCGCACAAAGTTCTTGACAACAACATAAGCTTCGTCTTCTAAACTGGGAAGAAATGGAGCAGGGTCCTATCTGCTGCAATTGGGGCTCTCTCTCGGTTCGAAAAGGATTTGGCAACTGGATTTGGTGTACTCTTTCTTTGGAATGGGGTTTTGCGTCAGACAATTGGTGCTATGTCAATCGGCATAATCGTCTTCGCTTGCTGCGCTTAGGGTCTACCAAGTTGGGGCAACAGAAATGACCAGTGTAGTAGGGCTATAGTCTACTAGAGTTGGGGTATTTTGTGGGTCAGGTGATATTGCAACTACACCTAATGGGCTATTTGATTTATCAGGTGCCACTACCTTTTCCAAATACTTTGCTTGTGCTCCTCCACGATCAGCAATCACCCTCTTCCTTTTGAACGTCTGATACACAAGAACAACATTTGAATGGATAAATATGGTATGATGACTATGTACTGAAAATGGATAGGCGAGTATGTATTCACATACGATGTGTAAACTAAGCTAATGGCAGTTCAACAAAGTAGAAGCAATGCAAAGCATCAGTTGCAAGATATGTGCGAGCAATGTAACCTTGGAAAGTTAGAGCAAGTACCTTGATGGGTGAATAAGATAGGGCATCTTCCTCTAACTCCTCCACTAGGGAGCTACATTGACTTAGGTCTCCCTCTAGCTCGTAATCCTTTATTAGGATCATATTACGAGCATGAATCAGAGGTGGAGAGCATTTTCATTGCATTGCATCCAGACTTGATTTCAGTCCCTTAATGCCAAGTTTTACAGCCATGGCATTGTTCTGCTTTATTCTTTTCATGCGCGCAAGCTCATAATCATTATGATGCTGTTCAGAATCTGAGATTCATGAGAACATAAAAAGTAGTCAGATTATCTATGGAATGCATTGCGGATTCATCTCGGAGAGTGTCTCCCTATAAACCCCTGCATATGCAAAGTTCACCTCCCCAACCATGCTGACCAGACCACACACAGAAATACAAACCCCTTATGTCTCTATAACAGGCAGGCACACATTTCCAAACTGAAGTAGGAACATTAGAATCATATGAAATTCGTATTTTAACAAATAAACTAAGAAATTATGAGTGGCTAATGTTTAGCTTCAAGGGTGGAGTGTTAGTAGTGCGACACAAAGCAAGTAGGCAGATTGTATTCCATGTAAAAGATCGAAACCTATGTAAAAGCTGGAAATGACACTTTCTTTCTATACAATGCAGTGTTCGTTACCCACACATGATGGAAGAGATCACATAGAGAAATACTATTCACTTAGGTCTACGGTTCCAGTATTTAGAAATAGGGTGGTCCACCCTAAAAGAATATTGACAACAAATATGACAAGGCAAGCATAGATGTAGTGAATCAATCATTTACTTGTGAGCTTATAAGGACAAGCATACAAAATTGTAACTGTTGGGGTTATAACTATTTGTGTAAGCCGCCCAGGAGGGGCCGGGTAACGCAAAGAAGACTCACCAGAAAGAGGCCCAAGACCAAGCATGAAGATGGCGGTTCAATAAAGGGCTTAAGGCCCACAAGCGACTTAAGGCCCGTTGTAGTAAACCGCCACAATGGCATGACTTGTACCATAAGGTAGATTTAACTAGTCACCGAGCCGGACACTGTTTATAAGCTGGCCGGGACTCTGTAAGCCACCGGGCGTCAACCCGTGTATAAAAGGGGACGATCTACGGGCGGCTTAGGGCAAGAAATAACTCATCGAGAGCCGGGCATAGCGTATCTCGCTCCCTGGTCATCGAAACATCAATACCAACCCAACTAGACGTAGGCCTTACCTTCACCGTAAGGGGCCGAACTAGTATAAACCTCTCGTGTTCCTTGTCCCAATTAACCCCTTCAAGCTTCCTAGTTGCAATGGATCCACAACTAAGTCCTTTCATGAGGACATCTGACGTGACAATTCCACGACAGTTGGTGCCCACCGTGGGGCCAGCGCACGGTGGATTTGAGTTCTTGAAGGGCAACTTCGAAGGGCTCAAGGGATACGTAGTGGGCCGGATGACCAAGAGTCGTCGCAGCAAGATCTACATCGACAATGAAGGCTGGGGCCCCGACGCCGGCTCAATTGAGTATGGGTACCGGGTTGGCGGAATCCACGTCTTCATCGGCCGGATTGGTGAGCCGGGCCCTGAGCCGGAAAGTTGCACCAACCTCGTCAAGACGGCTCAGCGTGCGAGGAAGACCCGAATTCAACCCGTCATGAAGCGTGCTTTCGTGGGCTGCATCCACAAAGAGGAATTTTCTGAAGGATCTGAAGATGGTGTTGAGACGGCCGTCCTCTCGGACGGTGATTCGTCCACCGGTTCAACAGATTCGTTGTACCAAGTGCAAGACGGCGTGCTCGGGGGCTGTTCCGATGGCACCAGTATTCCGGACCCCTGTGAGCTGCCAAGATGGGTAGGAGTCTTTATGGCTGGGACTCAGCCCGGCTCAAACTCTACAGCTGCTGCAGCAATAACGTCCGGGATAGGAGTAGCCGGGGCAGGCGGTCATGTGCGCCCGCCGGCTCAGGTGCTGATAGATCTCATGGACAAGCTTACGACCCTATTAACCGCAATGGTTATTCCCGCGAATAAAGGTGAGCATGACGCGGAGGTGGCACGGGTGCATGAGGAAATAGCTCAGGCCAAGGAGGCCTTGGCAGCTGAGGACACTAGGTTAGCCACAGAGTGGGCGGCTCTAGATGCCAGGGCGTAGCGGTTACAGTCAGAAGCTTACCAGGTCACGATGAGCTTAAATGCGTCCAATAAGGTGATGAGGAGGAGACATCAGAAAACCCAGTCCCATTTACCTCCGAATTACGACCCTTGGGTTCTTTTTGCTACACCCGGAGCCGGCCCAAGTAACCCACAAGAGACCAATTAGTTTATGACAGCCGGAACAAGAGGGCCGACTCAGCCTCAGGAGATGGCACCTCCTCATGTGACCATGGCACCACCGCGTTATGTGCCTATACCATTGGGTCACTTTTCCAACCCCATGGAGAACTTAATCGCGGCTTCGGCACATTTGGCGGCTCTTCCCGTGGACGGTGATGACCCGACAGCGGTGGAGACCCGGAAGGTCAGAGAACTTCTCCAGACGGCCTTAGCTCAACAAGAGACCTATTCTTACAGCCGGGACATGATTCATTCAACTCCTCCGCCTTGGTTAGCACCGCCTCGTCAGAACCGGAGCCCGAGTTACAGCAGGCACATGGAGTCTGAAGCTTTGTCAAGCAACGCCCAACGCCATAACCAGCCCGATGGCTATAATCCGGTGCAAGACCGAGTACATCAGGAGAACGAGCGGGCGACTCAGGTAGTGGCTCAGCTAGCAGCTCAACAGACGGCGCATCAAGATTTCCCAGAGTATCCAACGACTACTGTTGAGACAGGAGTAGCCACTAGAACCGGCGGTGTTCCTTGTCTGGTACCGGCTCTGCGTAACGTGCGCCTACCCAAGGACTTCAAGGGACCTCGAAAGGTGCCGAATTACACGGCCAACTTGCAGCCCGGGGCATGGATTGAAAGTTATGAGATGGCCATGGAGTTATTGGAAGTCAGCGATGCGGTGATGGCTAAGTACTTCACCATGATGTTAGATGGAACAGCCCGATCCTGGTTAAAGGGCTTGCCACCCAATTGAAGGAAATATGCCCTAGAGGCAATAATAAAGTTATTATTTATTTCCTCATATCATGATAAATGTTTATTATTCATGCTAGAATTGTATTACCCGGAAACATAATACATGTGTGAATACATAGACAAACATAGTGTCACTAGTATGCCTCTACTTGACTAGCTTGTTAATCAAAGATGGTTATGTTTCCTAACCATGAACAAGGAGTTGTTATTTGATTAACAAGGTCACATCATTAGTTGAATGATCTGATTGACATGACCCATTCCATTAGCTTAGCACCCGATCGCTTAGTATGTTGTTATTGCTTTTATCCATGACTTATACATGTTCCTATAACTATGAGATTATGCAACTCCGTTTGCGGAGGAACACTTTGGTACTACCAAACGTCACAACGTAATCGGGTGATTATAAAGGAGTAGTACAGTGTCTCCAAAGGCAGATGTTGGGTTGGCGATTTCGAGATTAGGATTTGTCACTCCGATTGTCGGAGAGGTATCTCTGGGCCCTCTCGGTAATGCACATCACTTAAGCCTTGCAAGCATTACAACTAATGAGTTAGTTGTGAGATGATGTATTACGGAACGAGTAAAGAGACTTGCGGTAACGAGATTGAACTAGGTATTGGATACCGACGATCGAATCTCGGGCAAGTAACATACCGATGACAAAGGAACAACGTATGTTGTTATGCGGTCCGACCGATAAAGATCTTCAGAGAATATGTAGGAACCAATATGGGCATCCAGGTCCGCTATTGGTTATTGACCGAGACGTGTCTCGGTCATGTCTACATTGTTCTCGAACCGTAGGGTCCGCACGCTTAAGGTTTCGATGACAGTTATATTATGAGTTTATGAGTTTTGATGTACCAAGGAGTTCGAGTCCCGGATGAGATCGGGGACATGACGAGGAGTCTCGAAATGGTCGAGACGTAAAGATCGATATATTGGACGACTATATTCGGAGTTCGGAAAGGTTCCGAGTCATTCGGTATTTTTGGAGTACCGAGAGTTACGGGAATTCGTATTGGGCCTCTTTGGGCCATACGGGAAAAAAGGAGAGAAAGGGCCAAGGTGGCGCGCCCCCCCTTGCTCTAGTCCGAATTGGACTAGGGAAAGGGGCCCCCTCCTGCCTTCTCCTTCTCTCTTCCCTTCCTTCTCTCCTACTCCCCTACATGGAAGGACTCCTAGTTGGACTAGGAAAGGGAATCCTACTCCCGGTGGGAGTAGGACTCCCTTGGCGCGCCAAACCTAGGCCGGCCTCCTCCTCCCTTGCTCCTTTATATACGGGGCAGAGGGCACCCCATAGACACACAAGTTGATCTCGGATCGTTCCTTAGCCGTGTCGGTGCCCCCTCCACCATATTCCACCTCGGTCATATCGTCATAAAAGCTTAGGCGAAGCCTCGCGCGATAGAACATCAAGATCGTCCACGCCGTCGTCTTGACGAAACTCTCCTCCCCGGCTCTCTGGATTGGAGCCCGAGGAGCGTCATCGAGCTGTCGTGTGTCAAGAACTCGGGCGCCGGAGTAACGGCGCTAGGATCGGTTGGATCGCGAGGAGATCGTCGACTACTTCCTCTACGTTGTGATCGCTTCCGCTTGGTCTCACGAGGGTACGTAGACAACACTCTCCTCTCGTTGCTATGCATCACCATGATCTTGCGTGTGCGTAGGAAATTTTTGAAATTACTACGTTCCCCACAAAGGCATCCGAGCCAGGTTTTATGCGTTGATGTTATATGCACGAGTAGAACACAAGTGAGTTGTGGGCGATATAAGTCATCTGCCTACCAGCATGTCATACTTTGGTTCAGCGGTATTGTGAGATGAAGCGCCCGGACCGACATTACGCGTACGCTTACGCGAGACTGGTTTCACCGTTACGAGCACTCGTGCTTAAAGGTGGCTGGCGGGTGTCTGTCTCTCTCACTTTAGTTGAACCGAGTGTGGCTACGCCCGGTCCTTTTGAAGGTTAAAACGGAGTCTATTTGACAAACTATCGTTGTGGTTTTGATGCGTAGGTAAGAACGGTTCTTGCTAAGCCCGTAGCAGCCACGTAAAATTTGCAACAACAAAGTAGAGGACGTCTAACTTGTTTTTGCAGGGCATGTTGTGATGTGATATGGTCAAGACGTGATGAGATATAAGTTGTTGTATGAGATGATCATGTTTTGTTGAAGTTGTCGGCAACTGGCAGAAGCCCAGTGGTTGTCTCTTTTTGCATAAGATGCAAGTGCCAAATAATTGCTTTACTTTATCGCTATGCGATAGCAATAGTTGCAAGAGCAATAGTTGGCGAGATGACCATGTGACGACACATTGATATAGATCAAGATGATGAAGATCATGGTGTCGTGCGGTGACGATAAAGATCATGACGATTACTTTGGAGATGGAGATCAAAGCGCAAGATGATCATGGCCATATCATGTCACATATTTTGATTGCATATGATGTTTATCTTTATACATCTTATTCTTGCTTTGATTGACGGTAGCATTTTAAGATGATCTCTCACTAAAATTATCAAGAAGTGTTCTCCCGAGTATGCACCGCTGCCAAAGTTAAATCGTGCCCGGACACCACGTGATGATCGGGTGTGATAAGCTCTCGTCCATCTACAACGGGTGCAAGCCAGTTTTGCACACGCGGAATACTCAGGTTATACTTGACGAGCCTAGCATATGCAGATATGGCCTCGGAACACGGAGACCGAAAGGTCGAGCGTGAATCATATAGTAGATATGATCAACATAAGATGTTCACCATTCAAAACTACTCCATCTCACGTGATGATCGGTTATGGTTTAGTTGATTTGGATCACGTGATCACTTAGATGACTAGAGAGATGTCTGTCTAAGTGGGAGTTCTTAAGTAATATGATTAATTGAACTTAAATTTATCATGAACTTGCAAATTATGTTGTAAGATCAATAGCTTGCGTTGTTGCTTTCATATGTTTATTTTTGATATGTTCCTAGAGAAAATTGTGTTGAAAAATGTTAGTAGCAATGATGCGGATTGGATCCGTGATCCGAGGTTTATCCTCATTGCTGCGAAGAATTATGTCCTTGATGCACCGCTAGGTAGATGACCTATTGCAGGAGCGGATCGACGTTATGAGCGTTTGGCTAGCTCAATATGATGACTACTTGATAGTTTTGTGCACCATGCTTTATGGCTTAGAATCGGGACTTCAAAGATGTTTTGAACATCATGGACCATATGAGATGTTCCAGAATTGAAGTTAATATTTCAAGTAAATACCGAGTTGAGAGATATGAAGTCTCCAACAAGTTCTATAGCTAAAAGATGGAGGAGAATCGCTCAACTAGTGAGCATGTGCTCAGATTGTGCAGGTACTACAATCGCTTGAATCAAGTGGGAGTTAATCTTCCGATAAGATAGTGATTGACAGAATTCTCTAGTCACCATCACCAAGTTAGTAGAACTTCGTGATGAACTATAGTATGCAAGGGATGATGAAAATGATTCGAGTTTTTCATGATGATGAAATCGATGAAGGTAGAAATCAAGAAAGAACATCAAGTGTTGATGGTTAACAAGACCACTAGTTTCAAGAAAAGGGCAAAGGGATAGAAGGGAACTTCAAGAAGAACGGCAAGCAAGTTGCTGCTCAAGTGAAGAAGCCCAAGTCTGGATCTAAGCCTGAGACTAAGTGCTTCTACTGCAAAGGGACTGGTCACTGGAAGCAAAACTACCCCAATTATTTGGTGGATAAGAAGGATGGCAAAGTAAACAAAGGTATATTTGATATACATGTTATTGATGTGTACTTTACTAGTGTTTAAGCAACCCCTCCGTATTTGGTACTGGTTCAGTTGCTAAGAGTAGTAACTCGAAACAGGAGTTGCAGAATAAACAGAAACTAGTTAAGGGTGAAGTGACGATGTGTGTTGAAAGTAGTTTCAAGATTGATATGATCATCATCGCACACTCCCTATACTTTCGGGATTAGTGTTGAACCTAAATAAATGTTATTTGGTGTTTGCGTTGAGCATGAATATGATTTGATCATGTTTATTGCAATACGGTTATTCATTTAAGTAAGAGAGTAAACTGTTATTCTGTTTACATGAATAAAACCTTATATGGTTACACACCCAATGAAAATGGTTCATTGGATCCAGATCGTAGTGATACACATATTTATAATATTGAAACCAAAAGATGCAAAGTTAATAATGATAGTGCAACTTATTTGTGGCACTGCCGTTTAGGTCATATTGCTGTAAAGCGCATGAAGAAACTCCATGTTGATGGGATTTTGGAATCACTTGATTATGAATCACTTGATGCTTGCGAACCATGCCTCATGGGCAAGATGACTAAGACTCCGTTCTCCGGAACAGTGGAGCGAGCAACTGACTTATTGGAAATAATACATACTGATGTATGCGATCCAATGAGTGTTAAGGCTCGCGGCGGGTATCGTTATTTTTGACCTTCACAGATGATTTGAGCAGATATGGGTATATCTACTTGATGAAACATAAGTCTGAAATAGTTGAAAGGTTCAAAGAATTTCAGAGTGAAGTGGAAAAATCATCGTGACAAGAAAATAAGGTTTCTACGATCGATCGCGAGACAAATATTTGAGTTCTGAGTTTGGTCTTCAATTAAAACAATGTGGAATAGTTTCACAAATTCATGCCACCGAACACCACATCATAATGGTGTGTCCGAGCGTCATAACCGTACTTTATTGGATATAGTACAATCTATGATGTTTCTTACCGATTTACCAATATCGTTTTGGGATCATGCATTAGAGACAGCTGCATTCACGTTAAATGGGGCACCATCTAAATCCGTTGAGGCGACACTATATGAACTGTGGTTTAGCAAGAAACCAAAGTTGTCGCTTTCTTAAAGTTTGGGGCTGCGATGCTTATGTGAAAAAGTTTCATCTGATAAGCTCAAACCCAAATCGGAGAAGTGCGTCTTCATAGAATACCCAAAGGAAATTGTTGGGTACACCTTCTATCACAGATCCGAAGGCAAAACATTCGTTGCTAATAAATGGATCCTTTCTAGAGAAGGAGTTTCTCTCGAAAGAAGTGAGTGGTAGGAAAGTAGAACTTGATGAGGTAACTGTACCTGTTCCCTTATTGGAAAGTAGTTCATCACAGAAATCTGTTCTTGTGACTACTATACCAATTAGTGAGGAAGCTAATGATGATGATCATGTAACTTCAGATCAAGTTACTACCGAACCTCGTAGGTAAAATAGAGTGAGATCCGCACCAGAGTGGTACGGTAATCCTGTTCTGGAGGTCGTGTTATTTGACCATGACAAACCTACGAACTATGAGGAAGCGATGATGAGCCCAGATTCCGCAAAATGGTTTGAGGCCATGAAATCTGAGATATAATCCATGTATGAGAACAAAGTATGGACTTTGATGGATTTGCCCGATGATCGGCAAACCATAGAAAATAAATGGATCTTCAAGAGGAAGACGGACGTTGATAGTAGTGTTACTATCTACAAAGCTCGACTTGTTGCAAAAAGGTTTTCGACAAGTTCAAGGGGTTGACTACGATGAGACCTTCTCACCAGTGGCGATGCTTAAGTCTGTCCGAATCATGTTAGCAATTGCCGCATTTATGATTATGAAATTTGGCAAATGGATGTAAAACTGCATTCTGAATGGATTTCGGAGGAAGAGTTGTATATGATGCAACCGAAGGTTTTATCGATCCAAAGGAGCTAACAAAGTGTGCAAGCTCCAGCGATCCATTTATGGACTGGTGCAAGCATCTCGGAGTTGGAATATACGCTTTGATAAGTTGATCAAAGCATATAGTTTATCTGAGACTTGCGGTGAAGCCTGTATTTACAAGAAAGTGAGTGGGAGCAATACAACATTTCGATAAGTATATGTGAATGACATATTGCCGATCGAAATAATGTAGAATTATTCGTAAAGCATAAAGGAGTGTTTGAAAGGAGTTTTTCAAAGAAAGACCTCGGTGAAGTTGCTTACATATTGAGCATCAAGATCTATAGAGATAGTTCAAGGCGCTTGATAAGTTTTTCAATGAGTACATACCTTGACAAGATTTTGAAGTATTTCAAAATGGAGCAGATCAAAGAAAGAGTTCTTGCCTGTGTTACAAGGTGTGAAATTGAGTAAGACTCAAAACCCGACCACGACGTAAGATAGAAAGAGAATGAAAGTCATTCCCTATGCCTTGGCCATAGGTTCTATAAAGTATGCTATCTGTGTACCAGATCTATTGTATACCCTACAATCGAGTTTGGCAAGGAGTACAATAGTGATCTAGGAGTAGATCATTTGGACAGCGGTCAAAATTATCCTTAGTGGAATAAGGATATGTTTCTCGATTATGGAAGTGACAAAAGGTTAAATAAGTAAAGGGTTACGTCGATGCAAGTTTTGACACCGATCCGGATGACTCTAAGTCTCGATCTAGATACATATTGAAAGTGGGAGAAATTAGCTAGAGTAGCTTCGCGCGAGCATTGTAGACATAGAAAAATTGCAAAATACATAACGGATCTGAATGTGAAAGACCGTTGACTAAGACTCTCTCACAAGCAAAACATGATCACACCTTAGTACTCTTTGGGTGTTAATCACATAGCGATGTGAACTAGATTACTGAATCTAGTAAACCCTTTGGGTGTTGGTCACATGGCGATGTGAACTATGGGTGTTAATCACATGATGATGTGAACTATCAATGTTAATCACATGGTGATGTGATCTAGATTATTGACTCTAGTGCAAGTGGGAGACTGAAGGAAATATGCCCTAGAGGCAATAATAAAGTTATTATTTATTTCCTCATATCATGATAAATGTTTATTATTCATGCTAGAATTGTATTACCCGGAAACATAATACATGTGTGAATACATAGACAAACATAGTGTCACTAGTATGCCTCTACTTGACTAGCTTGTTAATCAAAGATGGTTATGTTTCCTAACCATGAACAAGGAGTTGTTATTTGATTAACAAGGTCACATCATTAGTTGAATGATCTGATTGACATGACCCATTCCATTAGCTTAGCACCCGATCGTTTAGTATGTTGCTATTGCTTTTATCCATGACTTATACATGTTCCTATAACTATGAGATTATGCAACTCCGTTTGCGGAGGAACACTTTGGTACTACCAAACGTCCACAACGAATCGGGTGATTATAAAGGAGTACTACAGGTGTCTCCAAAGGCGATGTTGGGTTGGCGTATTTGAGATTAGGATTTGTCACTCCGATTGTCGGAGAGGTATCTCTGGGCCCTCTCGGTAATGCACATCACTTAAGCCTTGCAAGCATTACAACTAATGAGTTAGTTGTGAGATGATGTATTACGGAATGAGTAAAGAGACTTGCCGGTAACGAGATTGAACTAGGTATTGGATACCGACGATCGAATCTCGGGCAAGTAACATACCGATGACAAAGGGAACAATGTATGTTGTTATGCGGTCTGACCGAATAAGATCTTCGTAGAATATGTAGGAACCAATATGGGCATCCAGGTCCCGCTATTGGTTATTGACCGGAGACGTGTCTCGGTCATGTCTACATTGTTCTCGAACCGTAGGGTCCGCACGCTTAAGGTTTCGGCGATGCTTATATTATGAGTTTATGAGTTTTGATGTACCGAAGGAGTTCGAGTCCCGGATGAGATCGGGGACATGACGAGGAGTCTCGAAATGGTCGAGGCGTAAAGATCGATATATTGGACGAGTATATTCGGAGTTCGGAAAGGTTCGAGTCATTCGGTATTTTTCGAGTACCGGAGAGTTACGGAATTCGTATTGGGCCTCTTTGGGCCATACGGGAAAAAGGAGAGAAAGGGCCAAAAGGTGGCGCGCCCTCCCCTTGCTCTAGTCCGAATTGACTAGGAAAGGGCGCCTCTTCCTTCCTTCTCCTTCTCTCTTCCCTTTCCTTCTCTCCTACTCCACCTACATGGAAGGACTCCTAGTTGCACTAGGAAGGGGAATCCTACTCCGGTGGGAGTAGGACTCCCCTGGCGCGCCAAACCTAGGCCGCCTCCTCCCTCCTTGCTCCTTTATATACGGGGCAGAGGGCACCCCATAGACACACAAGTTGATATACCGATCGTTCCTTAGCCGTGTGCGTGCCCCCTCCACCATATTCCACCTCGGTCATATCGTGCAAAGCTTAGGCGAAGCCTGCGCGATAAAACATCAAGATCGTCCACCACGCCGTCGTCGACGAAACTCTCCCTCCCAGCTCTCTTGGATTGGAGCCGAGGAGCGTCATCGAGCTGTCGTGTGTCAAGAACTCGGGGCGCCGAGTAACGGCGCTAGGATCGGTTGGATCGCGAGGAGATCGTCGACTACTTCCTCTACGTTGTGATCGCTTCCGCTTGGTCTCACGAGGGCGTAGACAACACTCTCCCTTCTCGTTGCTATGCATCACCATGATCTTGCGTGTGCGTAGGAAATTTTTTGAAATTACTACGTTCCCCAACACCAATTCCATCGGTTCATGGGCGGAACTAAAAGCCCGTTTCATCCAGAACTTCAAAGACACTTGTAAGCAGTCTATGTCGATTATGGACTTGACAAATTGTAAATAGGAGGAGGGTGAATCTATGACTCATTGGGTACGCCGGGTCAAAGAGATAATACATTCATCTGACAAGATGGATGCCGGTTCGACAGTCCTCATGTTGGAGAAGAATTGCCGTTTTGAGCCGCTGAGGCAGAAACTGGGGTGCCTTAAGCATGATTGTAATAATATGGGTACGCTGATGGTGGCTTTAGTCAAATATGTCGACTCTGATAGTACCAAGGATCCCGCGTCTGATGAGGAAAAGACTGGGAAGGGAAAGAAGAACGACAATGGAAAGGGTCAGCAGCATAACCCGATGAATCAAGGAGGCAATAAGCGTAAGGCGGATGGTAACACGGAGTTTGTGGCCAATGCCAATGTGCAAGGTAACAATCAGAGACGTAAGGGTAAGCCGCCTCGATCCGGCGGGTCAGGCCCATCTCTTGAGCAGCTACTCAATGAGCCCTGCCCAAGACACGACACCTGGGAGCGGCCCGCCACACACCTGTGGAAAGATTGCGCGATCATGAAAGCGTTTAAGAATTCCAACACCTTTGATGGCAATCATGGGTCTGGTGGCGGTTCAGGGGCTAGCGGTTTTCATGGCCTGGGTGTTGGTTCAAGTTCAGGCTTTCAGGGACATCAAGGCGGCTATAATCAACAGCAGTCTGGTCAAGGAGAGCAGCAGCAGTCGAGTTATCAAAGCAATCCAAAGCAGTTGAATAGTGGGCAGTACCACGTGTTTACCACTAGCTTATGCAAACGTGACCAGAAGGTTCATAAGAGGGCCGTGAATTCTGTTGAGCCAGCAGTTCCTCGTTACTTGAGGTGGTCAGAACGGCCCATTGTATGGAGCAGAGAAGATCACCCTCCACGGGTCGATAATCCGGGTCAGTTAGCCTTGGTGGTAGCACCTCAGGTTGGTGGATATAAATTCACTAAAGTACTCATGGACGGAGGTAGTAGCTATTATGAGACCTTTCGACGCGTGGGGTTCACTGATAAGAATTTGAGGACACCCAACACTGTTTTCCATGGAGTGGTTCCTGGTAAGTCGGCTTACCCAGTTGGCAAGATTGAACTGGAAGTAGCCTTTGGAGATGAATATGATTCCAGGGCTGAGAAATTGACGTTTGAAGTGGTCAAAATCAGGAGCCCATATCATGCTCTGTTTGGCCAGCCGGCTTATGCTAAGTTCATGGCACGGCCGTGTTACGTTTATTTGCAGCTCAAGATGCCGGGTCACAAGGGCACCATCACTATGCATGGAAGTCGAAAGGTATCCTTGGAATGTGAAGAAGGCGACGCGGCTTATGCTGAGTCTGCCTGTGCGGCGGAAGAGCTCAAATTTTATCAAGATAACGTTGACCCGGCAGATATGACCTCCCTAAAGAAGCCAACTACTGAGCATGATCCAGCATTGAAGTTTAAATCGGCCGCTGAGACGAAGCTTGTTGACTTTACCCAAGGCGACTCTTCTAAGCAATTCAGCATCAGTACCAATTTGGATCCTAAATAGGAAAGCGTGCTCATCGAGTTCATCTGTGAGAACCGGGACATCTTTGCATGGAAACCTTCTGACATGCCGGGTGTACCGAGGGAACTCGCTGAGCACACTCTCCATATTGATCCGAAGTATAAGCCGGTCAGGCAGTTTCTTCGACGGTTTAACGAAGAGAGACGGAAAGCTATTGGAGAGGAAGTCGGCCGGCTCTTAGCGGCCGGGTTTATTATTCAAGTTTTTCACCCGGAGAGGTTGGCTAACCCGATGCTTGTCCTCAAGAAGAACGACACTTGGCGGATGTGTGTGGACTACACGGACTTAAACAAGGCTTGTCCGGCTGATCCCTTTGCTCTCCCCCGTATTGATCAAATCATTGATGCTACGGCGGGTTGTGAACGTTTGAGCTTCTTGGATGCTTACTCTGGTTATCATCAGATCAAAATGGCAGTTAAGGACCAGGAGAAGACGGCTTTCATCACTCCCTTTGGAGCCTTCTGTTATGTATCTATGCCGTTTGGACTCAAGAGTGCTCAGGCAACTTATCAGCGATGTGTGCAGAACTGTCTACACAATCAAATTGGGCACAATGTTCATGCTTATGTAGATGACATCGTGGTGAAGTCCAGAGAGAAGGAAACCTTGATATCTGACTTGAAAGAAACCTTTGATAATCTCCGGGTTTATAAGATGATGCTTAACCCGGCCAAGTGTGTGTTTGGTGTACCTGCAGGCAAGCTTTTGGGTTTTCTAGTATCAAACAGGGGCATTGAAGCTAATCTGGAGAAGATTAAGGCAATTACCTCTCTGGCTAAACCGGCGTGCATCAATGATGTTCAGCGGCTGGCGGGTCGTGTTGCTGCTTTAAGCCGGTTCATAAGCCGGTTAGGTGAGAAGGCCCTACCATTGTATCAAATGATGAAGAAAACAAACACCTTTGTCTGGAGTGATGCGGCTGATGCTGCCTTTGAAGATTTGAAGAGACAGTTATCTGAACCTCCGGTTCTTGCGGCCCCCGTTGATAAAGAGCTGTCGCTGTTATATGTGGCTGCTAATTCACGAGCCGTCAGTGTTGCGATCGTGGTGGAGCGTAAGGAAGCCGACAAAGAGCATCCGGTTCAACGACCGGTTTATTATATCAGTGAGGTTCTTATTGAGTCTAAACAAAGGTATCCACATTGGCAGAAACTTGTTTACGGAGTGTTTATGGCCAACCGGAAGTCGAAGCAGTACTTTCAAAGTCATCCTATAACTGTGGTAAGTTCTGCCCCCTTGGGAGACATAATCCAGGATAGGGAGGCCACAGGACAAGTCGCCAAGTGGGCTATCGAGCTTGGACCTCATGGTTTGAGATATATGCCGCGTACTGCCATTAAGTCTCTAGCCTGAGTGGACTTTATCATTGATTGGACAGAGGTGCAGGCACCTGAGGAGAAGCCGGATAACACATATTGGACTATTTACTTTGATGGGTCCAGGCAGTTAGAAGGCTCGGGGGCTGGAGTTGTTTTAACTTCCCCTCGAGGTGACAAATTTTGTTACATGCTCCAGCTTATGTTTCCTTGTACTAACAATGCAGCTGAGTACGAGGCCTTACTCCATGGTCTCCGGATTGCCAAAGAGATGAATTTAGGCCGGGTTAGGTGCTTAGGTGACTCGGATCTTGTGGCCCAACAGGTATCAGGCAAGTGGGACTCCAAGGATCCTCTCATGGCGGCTTATCATCGTGAAGTAGATGCTGTGGCTGGGCATTTCAAGGGTTATCAAGTGGAGCACATTGATCGAAGGAAGAATGAGGCGGCTGATGCTTTAAGCCGGTTGGGATCTCAACATAAGCCGGTGCCACCTAACATCTTTCTCGGTATTTTGCATAACCCTTTTGTCAAGGTGCCTACTGAGGAAGAACTAGCAGTGCCAGACCCGAAGGCACAGCTGGTGGCAGCTCTTCACGTCATCCCGGATTGGATAGTGCCATATTTGGCCTATATGACCCGGGGAGAGTTGCCTCAGGATGGGACTTTGGCAAGGCAAATTGTCAGGCGGTCCAAATCCATGACGATTGTTAATGGTGAGTTGCATCATTGCAGTGTAACGGGGGCATTTCAACGCTGTGTGTCGCCTGCGGAGGGACATGAGATACTTCGCGAGATCCATGAAGGAGATTGTGGTCATCATGCCAGCTCAAAATCTCTTGTGGCCAAGGCCTTCCGTCATGGTTTCTACTGGCTAACGGCTCATGCTGACGCGGAGGATCTGGTCAGTAAATGTGACTGTTGTCAAAAGTTCTCACGACGAGCTCATGTGCCGGCTCAAGAATTGAGGATGATCCCAATTACTTGGCCATTCGCAGTCTGGGGGCTTGACATGGTTGGGCCTTTTAAGAGGTCTAAGGATAAAAAGACACATATCCTGGTGGCAGTGGATAAGTTTACAAAGTGGGTTGAAGCAGAGCCAGTCAGTAAGTGTGATGCAGCCACGGCGGTTCAGTTCATGAAAAAGGTGATCTTTCGTTTTGGTTTCCCACACAACATTATAACTGATAATGGCACTAATCTCTCCAAGGGTGCCATGGAAGAATTCTGTCAACAAGAACATATCCGGCTTGATGTTTCGGTTGTTGCTCATCCTCAATCCAATGGTCAAGCAGAAAGAGTTAATCAAGAGATCCTAAAGGGTATCAAGCCCCGGCTCTTTGTCCCCTTACAGCGGACTCTGGGTTGTTGGGTGGAGGACTTACTTTATGCGTTGTGGAGCATCAACACTACACCTAACAGATCTACAGTCTACACACCTTTCTTTATGGTGTATGGTGTAGAGGCGGTCCTGCCAAGTGACATCCGGCACGATTCACCCCGTGTGGCGGCTTATGTTGAAGCTGACAACAAAAAGGCTCGTCGGGATGCGCTTGACTTGTTAGATGAGGAGCGAGACTTGGCAATAGCCCACTCAGCGATTTATCAACAAGACCTGCGCCGCTATCACAGCAGCCGGGTTAGGAGCAGAACCTTTCAGGAAAGCGATTTGGTGCTCCGGCTCATCCAGGATCAGTCTGACATGCACAAGCTATCGCCACCTTGGGAAGGATCCTTTGTGGTCAGCAAGAATTTGCACAATGGATCATACTACCTCTTTGATGTTCGAGAGCACAAAGACTCACGTAAGTCGGAGGAGGAGACCCGCCGGCCGTGGAATATTGCTCATCTCCGGCCTTATTATACTTGAGCCACCGGCTCTCAAGATGTATACATTTTGACAATGTATATATTATATAAGGAAATAAAGCAGGACCTCCGTCCTTTTTACCCTCAAAAGATTTATGTATCTTCTTTATCAGGTGGTGGAAACAGCCAACAGGGAGCGGATCACATTTGAATCCGGCTTTCCCTTTGGTCTAGCTTATGATCATGTCTGAATCTAGCCATGGTCACTTCGGGGCTTCCTGTTCAAACATAGGTCGTATTCGAACCAAAGAGAACATAGCTGTCGATACCCACTTGATCGGCGTATTGCCAAACCTACTTGGGGGCTTCTTGATCATATTTGAATCACAGCTTAACCTCTTTGGGTCTGACGTGGATCGTATTCGAATCATCGTCATTAAACAACTCTTATGGTCACTTGGCGGCTTCTTGTTCAAACATAGGTAGTATTCGAACCTAAGAGAACATAGCTGTCGATACCCAATTAATCGACATCGCCAAAGCCACCGGGGGCTATATGATCGTATCCGAATCTTAGCTTAACCCCTTTGGAACCGTTTACTGATCATATTCGAATCAGAAGCTTGCAAATGTTGTTTATTATCCATCATAGGATAATTATTTTGACTATCTTGAGACCTTCTTGAAAGCATTATGAGATGGTTTTTGATTCTTCCGGTTTAATATTGATCACCCCAGGTTGTTAAGTGCCAGGTGAACATCATATAAGCAGGGAAGATTATCAAAGGGGTCGCAGGTATGCTATTATGATTATATTTAACAAATATAGTCATAAACCGGCCTGTATATGATGTCTTTAGTTCGGGTTCTAGGTTATCAATACTTTATGTGACCCCGACGTGATAAACCGCCAAGGGAATTTTTGCTTGTTTTATGTGCAGGATAAGGCAAGCAAATTTAAATGTCAAGGAAATAAACGGCCAACATAAGGAAGAAATATATAGCAATGGCGGCTTACGTAAGTGTTAAGCACTAGAAACATGCGCGAAGGCATGGCAAACATTGAGAAGTTTTTCTACCCTATTACAAGACTCCTCGAGTCTGAATAAATGACGCATTGTTTTTGTGAAACGTCAGGCGATTCACTCCTTCGGCGGGCTTGGAGATTCCGGGTTATCCTTCTCCGCCTCTCCGTTGGTTGCTTTGTCCTGGAAGGTTGATGAGGCCCAGTCAATGCCACTCAAGGCTTCAAACTCTGCTTCATCATCTATTAAACCGGCTGGGTCCACTTCAGGGGCAAAAGTATGCTTACGCGTTGGAGGGATCAGGCTGACTTGATCATATGGAGTGTTTGGAATTCGCCGGTTCGCACTATCATAGCCCGGGGAATACTTGGTGAGGTCAGTATAGTTCACAATAAGGGTGGCCACGGGACGTATGACTTTGACACAGGCGGTGAAATCATGATCATCAAATACGGTACCGTCCTCCTTCAGACTTGAGTATCCAAGAGCAAGGTCGGCCGGGTCTAGTTCTGGCGTCCATGCCTTTGCCCGGCTCAATGCGGCTACGGCCCCGGCTCTTGAAGATGCCCGCCTTAAATCCTGGATCCGCTGAGGTAGCACAGCGAGACACTTCAACACGTCTTGCAGAAGGTGGGGTGTGGTATTTGATAAGGCTACAACAGCCAAAGCACGTTGTGACCCGGTGTACAGCTGCTCCACTAGAGTGTAAACCGCCTTAAGTTTGACCAGCATGTTCTGCTTGAGGTTGGTGCTCCTGGGGCCTATGTGTTCACAAATATAAAAATGAGCCGGAGATAACGATTACAACACTAATTAAAGGAAGGATTGCAATGTTTGGGGTTATGAACAGTAACTTACCGAAGATGGCTGAGACCATTTGAGATATATGACGCTTTAAGTCGGACAACTCGGTTGTTGCCTCTGCAAGAGATGCTTCTGCCGTCTCGGCCCGGGTCACAAGTGAAGCCTTCTCATCAGCCCAAATTTTCTTCTCTAACTCAAAATTCTTCTTCAACTTCTCTTGTTCAGATACACTAAATTCAAATTTGGAGTTGGCCTTTTGAGTTTCAAGTTCTTGAGTTTTCAGCCGGCTCTTTAGGTCAGCAAGCTCCAACTCAAATTGACTTATGGTGGCCTGCATCGATGCCGGGTTATGGTAAGGATCATGGTAAGGTGACATTAAAGTCCCAAGTACTTTGCAAGCAAAGGTTCTTGACACTTGGGGGCTAATGTATGTTAAAGAATTTTTAAACAAATCCGGGTCATGCATATTAAGTCCCAAGCATTTTACAAGTAAAGATACTTGGCACTTGGGGGCTAATGTGTATTGTAAATTTAAACTATAATGCTATAACCGGGTTAAATATATTCTCTTTAAATCGGACAAACTAACAATAAAGCAGATTTCTAAGTCTACAACATATTTATTCATAAGCAATAGACTTGGGGGCTGGTACAGTAAGTAAGATTCAGGAAAATAGCATAAGTTATACCTCAGATTTGTGCTGTATTTGTTGGTTTCAACATGTCAATTTCCAGATCACGACTATTATGCACTTGATTCAGATAGCCTGAGACTATATCACCAATTCTTAAGTGAGTATAATCAGTAATGTCATGCTTGTCCTTTCGGCGTTCGACAAGTTCTTCCTTGGCAGTACATTTGGCAAGGATAGTAGGCCGCCCCGGTTCAACAAATTGACTTTTCAGAAATTCAACTTCCGGGTCAGTCACCTTGACTGGGTTAGGAGCTTCCGGGTTATCGGAGCTATTGAGAGTACCTTCGGCAGGCGGGTCAGAGGTTGGCACCGGAATGTCAAAAGCCGGTTCAGGCGGCGGCTGATGGGTGGAGCTGTCAGGAGCAGACATGTCAAGCGCCGGTTGAGTAACAGTCGGGTCTTGGGACGGCTTATTCTTCCTTTCCCTTTTGCTAGGCTTCACTTGCATGCTGTCAACAAAGGTAGAAGGATGAATACTAAAGCATGAGTAAGGTAAAACCAAAAGTAACTAAAGTTACAGTACCCGGGAGCAGTTTTGAAAGCCAGCATGTTTGATTGCATAGACTCGCCGGAGGAAGGAGAGGTATCATGATAATTGGAGTCAGATGAATTGAGAGGTTGGCGAATTAAACCCGCCAAAGGTAAAACAAAACGTAAATCGGAGATAACCTCAGTCCAACGCTTCCTAGTTACATCAGGTAAGCCGGAGGAGAGTTCTGCATCCTTGTTGGTCCGGGTCTGCCTCCGGTTTTCAAGCTGTTGTTGTTGCTTCAAAAGAAATTGAGGATCTTGATAAGCTAGAGGATGTGAAAATCTTACTTTCCGGGCCACCCTTCGGATTTTTTGCTTTGGCAAAGGCTCTAAGTCGGAGGAGATTATAGTTACCTCTTCGTCAACTGCTTGACTATTCCCCGTATCCTCCTGAAAGGATAGAACGTCAATAAAATAACAACAAAGGAGTTAAGAAAATTAAAGGATTACCTCTTCGTCATCTGAAGAAGTATCATCCAATTTAAATAAATCGAAAGTGCTGGGTTTCTTCTTCTTTGAGGTTCCCGTTTTGGCGGCTTTCCTTTCGGTTTTCTTGGCTGTCCTGGCTTGTTTGGCAGCCTCATGGTCATACTTGACCTTCCAGAAGTTGTCATCGGCCTGTGGAAAAGGATAAGGAACTATGAGTACAAATACGGTATAACATAGCAAAGAGTATTTATTAAGATTGATAACTCACTGCAGGGGCCGGGTTCTTCTTGCAGAAGGGAAGTAAGCCGAAGGCATTACTAGTTACAATGCCCTCCTTTAGCAGCGACTGGGTCGTAGCATCAACCATGTCATCTGGTAGATCGTCAGGGCTATGACGCAGTGGATCATCCTTTTCGCCTGAGTAAGTACACATTAAGCCAGAACGGCGGCTTAATGGAAGTACTCGCCAAGTGACCCAGACTTGGACCAGATCGATGCCATTTAAGCCGTTTCCCAAAAGAGCTTTGATCTTCTTGATGGTGGGATTGAGAGGCAGACGCTCGACAGCAGTCAGTTTATCCGCCAGCGGCTGGTTGGACTCAAGGCGCAGGGCACGGAAGCCGGGCAGAGGGCTCTCATCAACCGGGCAAGTGTCCTGACAATAGAACCACGTCTGATTCCAATCTCTTGGATGACTCGGCAGTTCAGCGTAAGGAAAAAGGCAATCTCTCCATCGGTGAATTGAGATGCCGCCAAGCTCAAGACTAGGCCCGTTGGCACGTTCATTCTGCCGGTTCAAGTAGAAAAGCTCTCTTAACAAAAGCAGACTCAGCTCCTCTCCCAGGTACACCTCGCAGAAGACTTGGAAATTTCAAATATTTGACACGAAATTGGGTCCAATGTCTTGAGGTCTGAGATCAAAGAAATTCAAAACCTCCCTGAAGAATTTTGAGCCGGGAGGGGCAAATCCCCGGTTCATGTGATCTGTAAAAACTATCACCTCCCCTTCTTTGGGTTGAGGCTTCTCTTCAGACGGGTCAGGGGCATGATAAGACATGACCTCCTTTTTAGGCAGATGGCCAAACTTCACAAATTCAGACAGTTTACTCTTTGTGACTATGGATGGGACCCAATTGCAGGTCACAGGGGCCTTGGTTGCTTTAGGTGCCATGACAACAGTTGGCCTACGACAAAATAAGAGGTTCCGGTTCAATTTTAAACCTAGGAGAAAATATCTTAATTATTCAAGGTGGCAGCTTAAGAAGGGCCTAATGATATGAGGATAACTACGCAATAGTATTTAAGCTGCTACATGTGTCAGAAGCAGTTCAAACTTCTTAAAGTCATGAGAAGCAAGCAAGGTACACAGATGAGTGTAATTTATTTAAGCCGGCTACATGGACAGTTGTGTTTAAGCGTATTCGACAGAAGTAGTTTTCCGGGTGATACAAACAAGTTTCATAATCTGCCACTGTTATTTGGGATCAAAGGGTTGTTCTAACAAGAAAATTTTCTAGAACTAAGATTGACGCAGATGAAGCTCAAGAGCTCGAATGGGGCCTCTGTGTGACAGAAAGGGATCTATCTGCATTCAAAATAGGTGCGGAAAATCTACCGCATTGGTTTTTACCATCTCCAAGATCAAGAAAAGCGGGGGTGATGAAATCTACGAAAGGATCCTAATGAACAGCAAGAACGTGAAGAACTCGAAGGTCCTAGTATGGATCTAAGAAGCAGGAAAGAGGAGACTTACAGATGCAGGATCGCGGCGGAGGGTCGTCGCGTTTTTCTGGTCAAACCAAGTTGATGCAGCAGCCGGAGTTGGTGAATACGAAGAGATCTACGACGGCGTTAGCGGAGGAGCTCGAGCGACAGGGACGCAGCGAGAGGAAGAGAATGACTGGAAGGAGGAGAATGGGAAGACCTAGGTCGCGCCTATTTATAAGGAAAGGATAACTAAGACAGCGCGAAAAACGAGGAGATAAAAGTTATTATCCAGCGGCCGCGACACCTCGGTTTTCGGAACAGTCAGTAAAGGCAAAGATCCGTTGGAGGATACGGTGGAATAAAAAAGAATTTAAGTAAAGATGACGTCATGGCGGGTTAACACGGATCCAAAAGATGACATCATGGCGGGTTAAAGAAAACCTTTGCGCAGTCAGAAGACTAAAGATTTATTTCTTAAGGTATTTTAAGATTGACATGAACAGGTTCAAATCAATCTGGGGCCTAATGTTGGGGATATAACTATTTGTGTAAGCCGCCCAGGAGGGGCTGGGTTACGCAAAGAAGACTCACCAGAAAGAGGCCCAAGACCAAGCATGAAGATGGCGGTTCAATAAAGGGCTTAAGGCCCACAGGCGACTTAAGGCCCGTTGTAGTAAACCGCCACAATGGCATGACTTGTACCATAAGGTAGATTTAACTAGTCACCGAGCCGGACACTATTTATAAGCCGGCCGGGACTCTGTAAGCCACAGGGCGTCAACCCGTGTATATAAGGGGACGACCTATGGGTGGCTTAGGGCAAGAAACAACTCATCGAGAGCCGGGCATAGCGTATCTCGCTCCCTGGTCATCGAAACATCAATACCAACCCAACTAGACGTAGGCCTTACCTTCACCGTAAGGGGCCGAACTAGTATAAACCTCTCATGTTCCTTGTCCCAATTAACCCCTTCAAGCTTCCTAGCTGCGATGGCTCCACAACTAAGTCCTTTCACGAGGACATCTGACGTGACAATTCCACGACAGTAACTGCAGTAAGAGACCGTCCAAAATCTAAATGAAGAAGTTTGTCTAGCACTTATTATTTGCAACTAATTGACGTGAATAATTGGATATTATATCGAATGAGTAAGAAAGACAAGTAAAATTGTCAACAAACCTGGCTTGCGAGTAATGCGGGTCAATGTCACTCGACCAACAATCCAAAATGACTAGTTTACATTTGAGGGCGAATTTTGAAAACCACAGGAACTTTAGAGGTACTAAAGATTGCGAAATACATATGAACCATTAAGTGTAGGTATGCAGAGCACACAACAAACCCTAATGACAGTCCTGCCTAATGAGTAATGAATCAATTAGAAAATGGGTGATGAGGAGTGGCTGCTGAGTGTTGAGGACGTATCTCAGGATAAATCGGGTTGGCTTGGTGGGTGCTGCACGCCTGAGCCCTGAACGGACTAGGAAGGTAGGTACGGCGGCGCGTCCGGGCAGCAATGACGCTGTTGGGAGAGCGGCTCCTAGCCTCCTGTTAGTCTGGCATCTTCTCCTAGAGTCATGCCGTCCGGGGACAGCAAGTCGTCGGCGAGGCAAAGGGTGAGGCAGTAGAGATCGGAAGCCTTGCAGAACGAGGGGAATCGGGGCCTGGGACGACCCAAAATCCCAGGGTGGGCCAGCCCACCGTGGGCACCTCAGAGATACACACCGGCGGCGAACATGCATTTTCGAAACTAATTTAGGAACATTTAGCTGACCAATTAAACAACTCTGTTTTAATAATATCAGATTCTTATTTGAACATCTAAGCTTGTTTAGCTTGATGCGTGGAGCAGGGTTATTATGACACGGAGCACGTATTCTGATCCTATAGTGATCATAAAAGGGGGAAACTCTAAGCATATTTTTTAGCAAAAGAGGGTTTTCCCTCCGATTTCTATTAAAGAAACCACCACGGAACCAACATGATCAATTAAACCCTAAGCATGATCAATTAAACCGTATTATGGCTGTGCCATGGCAGATTTGAAGCTGCAAACCGGAGAAATTATATTTAGCATCCATTGTTTGCTTCGAACTAAGAACTAAATTCTAAGAGCTGAAAAGAAAGTAGAGTAACCAAGTTAAGATCTATTTTCTGGTTGAGATCAAAAAGTTGAGGAGATATGAAGTACCACCTCTCTTGCGGCACCGTGTAGGCATCGGGGGAGCGATGGCTGTCGGTGGCGTTGAAGCAGATCTGCGACGGTAGACGGGTGCATCAGGGGATAAGTCCCGTTGTGGTGGAAGACAAGGTCGTGTGAGCGGCCCCGGCAAAGAGGACGACGGCGCCGATGAAGCGAGAGGATGCGATGCAAGGCTATTGGTCCGTCGCCGTGGATGAGAAATGTCCATCTCTAGCAGTGGACGACGCGGTCTTGGTAGGCGCTCCGGTATGGTGGAGGACGGTGGCGATGGATGTGGTGGAGGACGACGGCGATGGATGGGGTGGCAGACGGAGGCTGGTGTGGAGATGGGGTGTTCTAGCACGGACGGTGTATGAATGGGAAAATGGAGGGAGAGGTACGGGGAACCATGTTTTTGGGACGCGCCTGTCTGAAATATGGGAAAGTTAAGAACTTAGCCCCCGTTTAAAATTTGGACGTCTCGTCGGTTGGGGATAGGACGGTAATCTCGCATCTCGCCAATATTTGCCCAGAGCAATTTCGGGCAAGGAGAGGGTGTTGGCGCCCATGGTTGGCGCCCACGGTGTATGAACGGGGCTGACAGGTAGGGCGGTTGTGTCACATTTGAGTGAAGTTACAAACCTGCCCCTATTGAAAATATTTGCCTACATCCATTTCGGCCAAGTCGAGTTTGTTTTGCCGCCCACCATGTATGAATGGGGAATGGAGGGAGAAACAGAGGTCTTTCGGACAAACTTGAATCAAATGTGTTTTGCCGCCCATGCTTGACGCCCACCGTGTCGGAATGGGCTCAGAGGCGGTCGTGTCACGTCTAATTGAAGTTACTAACCTACCCCTATTTAGAGCAGTGGAAATCGGGCCGATGGATTGTCCGTGTAATGGGTAGACAGTAA
This sequence comes from Aegilops speltoides, assembly GCA_021437245.1. Lineage (NCBI taxonomy): Eukaryota > Viridiplantae > Streptophyta > Magnoliopsida > Poales > Poaceae > Aegilops > Aegilops speltoides. The sequence goes on from CM038143.1 coordinate 432,703,678, forward strand.
TTTCCATCTCCCAAACACTTGGCTTCGGGCAGCCGACGTGGGAGTGGACATTTTGCAGCTTCTTTCGAATTTTGGGACAATAAGCATCCACGTTTACCCTGACAACTAAATTCGAATCCATTTTGTATTCCTATATGAATCTTTATAAATCATTCTATGTGTTTTTATATATCTTCAAAAGGATGACAAAGATGTATTCCACTGTCATATATGAATATGGTTTACAAATGCCGATACTCAAATTCAGAAAATAGTATCCAATTTAAGGTGAATTCGAATATTTGGAACACTTCATGTCCAACTCAAATGTCACACGCAGCATGATGTGTACTCCCATAGTCCCATTTAGATATGTACACAAGCGATGTATCAAGATTCAAATACCGAGTCAATCAACCAAGAATGTATAGAACTAACAGACATATAAACACTTATAGAGTATATGGATCAATAATATCAACTAACATACATAAGCCAGGCCGCTGTACTTTTTTTGGCTACAACAACATCTTTTTTCGAGCCAGCATCATGGCCCTTTCCGATGCGTGCCACTTATGGTCCATCTATACTACTACTATTGCTGAATGCACATTCAGCCCGATTGGCATATTTGTAGGTCTGGCACAGCAATCCAAATGAAATGTCTCCGAGTCTTATCAATTAATACAGACTTGTGCTCAAATAAAATTACAAACCAAAAAACAAAAAATATATTATTACATGATCTCTAAAACAAATGGTTTGATTGATTACATGAACAGACAACACAAAGGTTATTCAACTATGGAAAGAACATTTCACCTATGATTTACCAAGTAGGAATTTAATTTCCTTTTTTCCTTCAGGACCTTAACAATCTCGTCAGTCTCAGCTTGCTTCGTTTTGAAATCCACCAAATATTTAATGGTTGTCTTGAGTACTGCTTGTGATTGCGCTGTTTACTTCCTCAACATGTCAACTTCATCTCTAAGTGCAGAAGCAGAATCTCTTTCTACCACTAGTTTAGCCTTTAGAGCATCAGCAGTTGGCAATTCATAATACACGATTGGGCCGGTGCCACTGCTGTGGGATGATGCAACGTCCATGGGGACCTCACTCTTTGATCTTGGGCTAACCTGTTTTGCCGTTAAAGTTCCGATTGGATTCAGAAAAGTTGAAGTTAGCAAATCATCTCAACTGGGAGTTATAACAGCAAACCAGTTAAACAAACAAGGAATTAAAGAGTTTCAATTGGATGCTGAAAAGTAGTCCCTCCGTCCCATAATGTAAGACATTTTTTAACACTATGCTAGTGTCAAAAAATGTCCTATATTATGGAACGGAGGGAGTAATTATTAACATCATTGTAACCCGCTGTTGCAGCAGCAAAACAGTTAAACAAACAGGTAGATATTTAAGTTAAGGCAAATAGGTAATTCTTAACAGTAAGTATCAAACACATAGATAGGCGCAGTCTACAATATGATTAACAGGCTGTGCCAGTATGTAATCAATAGCAAACTAAATTAAGCCAAGCAACGTAATTGAACAATTTTGCAATAAGTGGCTAACTAAAATTTCAAGAAGCAGGTAACTGAACTTACGCTAGTTCTTTGTACAGGCACACTGCAACTTCTTTTTCGCTTACAAGGTTGTACAAAGGAGTACATGGCATCAATTGCTTGGATATGCAGTCCCAATACTTCTTTCTTCCCACACTGCATTGGGTAAGTGGAATGGTTAATCTGGTAAGATGGTGCGTCGTTAATATGTTATATGAGGATGTGTAGTCAGACTAGTTGTAGCCAAACACATCACACTGGCTTTTACTGTATATTTCATGCGATTACTTTTGGCATATCGAGATCTAAGCAATCTACAATAGGATGAAAAGATTGGCATCCTTCACATTATTGGCGAACTCAGTTCATAGAAACAAGCAATTCAACCATTCTGTGGGTAAATCAAAAGCTCCACCGGAATATTTTTCACTATCCAATCATACACGCAAAAAGGGGCGACGCCACCATAGGGGCTGGTATGGGCGGCCGCCTCAGGTGGCAGGAAAGTGTGCACCTAGTTTGAGTCATCCAGGTTGGCCCACGCTAGTTTTATTCGTCCCAACGCACGAGCAGGCAATGTAAAAAATGAAGAAAAATGTTTCAATTTGGATGGGCCAATAACATAAGTGCAAGGCAGGCCCTATAGCAGGCTCGTGGCCCAAACGAGCACCTCCCATATCGATCGACAGCAGGAAAAATCCCAATTCATTCTCTCCAGCCTCCAGTCTGGTTCGCTCCTAACCTAGCCGCTGCTGGACAGACGACACAACACTTCCTTGCGCCCTCGTTGGAGGGCGGTTGCCGGGCTTCAGGCGAACGGAAGGACAAGAAGATGAAGATCCAACCCTCGGTGTAGCCTGCGTGGGAGGCAGCGGCGGCAGCACGGGCATGGCATCGAGATTGCACAAACGGACAGTCGCAGCTCGCAAGAGTAGCATGCGCAACGAGCAGGTACATCACATCCTTGATTATATCTAATTCAACTCTTCAATTTCTGGCCAATAGTTAACTTGACGGTGTTGTAAAACTGCTTGTATGTAGGGAATCTATGAGAAAATGAAACCAATTTCTACTTATTTTATAACTCCCCAATCAATCTTGAATCGATCAATCGATGTATCTAATCAAGTTTCCGGTGCAAACATACAAGCTCATGTTGTTCTTGAGCCTGAAGTGTCTAATGAATAGACTGCTAATGAAGGATTTGATGCAAACATTTACATTCTCCTGGTGATGAACATATAGTGTCTAATGAGGGATCTAATGCAAGCATTTTGCAAGCGAATTGAAGGATTTAGTGTCTAATGATGATCTACTATGTTGAGAGAGACAGAGATTTGCAGGCATTGATGACAAGCAAATTATAGTGCATTTTCATAGCTTGAGGAAACGTCAAGGCCATCTACTAGAAAGTCCCCGTATCATGACAACATAGCATAAATACTTTTCTAATCTGTTGTTTGAAACTATTGGCATACTTGTGCAGGATAGATATATTGATATGCAGTTTGCGCACTGGTTATACGTGCAATTACACTTTGATACTTTCAGCCAGAGAACGAATAATTCCAGCAGGTACAGACCATGTTTGTAGTCCTTGTACACCATGTTGCATTTTAAATTTTTTGGTGCTGGCATCATTTAGTGTTTATAATCTGAACTACTTTGGATCATTAGCTGGTTTTCAAAGTGCATGTAGCTTCACATTTCTCAAGTTATGTTGATTTTCGGAGTGCAAGTGCCTTCATATTTTTTAAGTTAAGTGTTCGCCCCTGGTAACTTGAATTCGCGGATCAGCCACTACACACAAATCATACACGAATGCCGGTACGAATTAAATGAAATGTAGGGACTTACGCTAGCTCGTTGTACAAGCTCGCTGCAGCTCTGCTTGCGCTTGGGATGTTCCATGTACAAGTCCATGTTACCACTTGCTTGGATGTGCAGGCCTTGTGCTCCTTGCATCCCCCTCTGCATTTTGACACGGCGAATGGTTGATCAAATAAGAGGAATCGACCTTGATGTTGTCTGGGAGGACGATATACTTACATGGTTATCTGGTGTGCGGGATGTGTACCAGATCCCGTAGCCCGTCATGCTTCGCTAAAAATGGATTTGCTTGTTTGGATGATATCTCCGTAAGAAATAAGAGTTAAAGTCGAGTTGCATAGGCGTGTAAGCTAAGAGAGCGGTGAAAGGATATCCAAACATCGCCGGACAAAGGCACAAGGGAGTGATGTGTGGATACCTAGTTCGGGCGGTGTTTGGGCATGCTCGCCTAGCTAGAGTCTTGGTCACTTGAGCCGTTGAGGTGATGCATCGCTTTGGCTGGCTGTGCGGATGCAGATCTTGAGTGGCGGAGCGCCTTCTGATCGGTGGATGAGACCGTTGGTGAAGCCCCAACGACCTCGGGGGCGGAGGTGCGACGATGTGCTCGGTGAAGTAGCCCCGGTGAGCTGGGAGACGGCGTCGGTGAAGCACACCTGATGCGGTGGAACTCGGTGTCTGTGAGGCACGTCGGTTGTGGCGGCCGACGTTGTCGGTGGACCACCCGGTGCGGCGGACGAGGGCGTAGATGAGGTAGCTCCGGTGCGGTGGTGAAGCGCGACCGTTGTCTTCGTCGTTGTCGTCCGGCACAGAGGTGGGGAACGGTGGGGAAAGAGACGAGATGCGGGGCAATTCGAGGGATGGCGGCAAATTAGGGATTTGAGCAATCCGGGCGCGGAAGGGGATGGTGGAGAAGACAGATTTTGCAGGGCTGGAATTGGGGCCGCCAGATATTTCAATCCGAAACGTGGAAGCGCGAACTTATAATGTCATCGTCCTTTTTTTGGGGGGAGGGGGGGTGGGTGGCTGGGTGCTACGTGTCCGTCCAACACACGCGACCACCCCGACAGGACTACGCTTCGGTGCCTTAAGGCACCTGCCTTTGTGTCCATGACATGTGTGCCCAACAGGTGGCTGGCCCACGTGTCAGTCACCCAAGGGCTGTTGCCTTTAAGGCACCAAAGCAGCGTCCACACCGACATGACCCTGATCTGCCTGGTGCGCCTACATTTGAGAATGCAAACGAATCTTCTTTCATTTGCAAACGAATCTGTATTTATTACCATGCCCGTGTTTTCCTTGCAATAATTAGTCATTCGAAACAAGATACTCCATCAGTTCACTTTTGTAAGTCGTTTCAGACAACTTAAAATGAACTATTTTACACATTGTCTGAAATGTCTTCAAGGTCTTATAAAAGTGAACATAGGGAGTACTATAAATTAATTAATGAGGACTTATTTGAAGAAAAAAATCGAAACGGTACCCACGCTAACGTGGATTAGAGTGTGTCACATAATTAGTTATTTGAATTAGAGTGTGTGTCACGTAGTTAGTTATTTGAATTAGAGTGTGTGTCACGTAGCGATCTCCAATTCTAACGTGGATTTCGCATTTCACTGTATCCACGCTACTTTTTTAATACAAATTCATATGTATATGATGAACACCATGGTAGTGAGAAAACTTTAGGATGGATTCAAACATATGACCTACAAAATAGCACAACAAATTGAGCCAATGTCAACTTTTCGAAACTTAGTATGTCACGAATTCGAAATAATTACCCATATGCCTGGTCCTCGGTTCAAATCTTACAATGTACACCGAATTGAAAGATCGATATTAAGTCCCATACTATGTACATTCAAATGTTGTTTTAGTCCCCCCGCACAAATGCTACATACTTCCTGTATAGGTCAATCTTCCTCTCCTAACCACCTTAGCAAGCTATCGGTTTCCAACACACGTTCATTCTTTCTCTCCATGTTCCGATCTCTAAGTCTCTCAACTACACAACCCCTTTTCCACTCCTATTACCAAATGTATTTACCTCACACACCCGCCATTGCACCCCATGCCGAGCTCTCTCTCTCTCTCCCCCCTCTCCCTCTCACCCTCTCGCGCTAAATACATGCATTGCCTATCTAGCCCCCCCAACCTCTCGTAAATGCGCATTTAACATACGTTGTATATCTAGGCCACTCCTCGAGACTGTCTCACTCTTTCTTCCTTGCACGGAGCCACACTCTCTCAATCTCACTCTCTTTATCTGAGTCTCGTTTAACCTCGTTTTCTTTCACACACAAATGATATATCTCCCTGTTCGGGCCTCGATCTACACACTCTATAATATCTCACGCAGATTGTCTATCTAGGTCAGTCCATCCAAGCCGTCGCCACTCTTTCGACCTCATGGTGGGCCACGCTCACTCAATCTCTCTCTCTCTCTCTCTCTGTCTCTGTGTGTGTGTGTGTGTGTGTGTGTCTCGATTTACCTCGCTCTTTCTCGGAAAAAACGATATATCACCATGTTTGAGCCCAATTCGACCTATTCACATTGTATAGTCTCTCATGCCCATCGTCTATCTAGGTCACTCTCTCCAACCCATCTCACTCTTTCGATCGCACTGCGACCCTATGTGATCGGTTGACCTTGTTTCCTCCCACGCACAAAATATATCTACACGTCTGTGACTGGATCATCTCTCAAGCTCTATCTTACAGCCCTCACCCTTACCAAAAGCTCAATCGGACGATATCTCTCCAGAGCATATATATTTGTTCAATGAATGTCGGACCACACTCACTTTGTCTCTCTATCTATATGTCTCTCGATTGACCTTGCTTTCTCATACCGTATCTTCCACACGTTGAAGCTACTACCTCTCCATCCCTCGCAAAGCCGGAGCTATTTACATTGCGAGGGGTACTCCAACCTTGGATTAATTTGTGTAGACATTTATTCCGGTCGGTTTAGATTATATTTTCGTAGCATTCGGCCCACAACTACTCCAAACGCCGTTACAACCCACGCAACTCCCCTAGTTGATTTCCCTCTGGCTCGGTCATCGCTCTCTCGCACGTCATTTCTCACCTTCAACGTCGCACCATGGTATTATTTAAAAAACTATGTTGTTCTCTTTAATTATTATAAATAAGCTACAAAACTACACACCGATAGTCCACTTGGAATGGAACAAATTTCGACCCACAAATTAAAGTGCTACAAACTAGACACCAAGGGGCCCACATGTCATGAAACAAATTTGGACCCATATACAAATTAAAAAATAAAGGACGAGGATCGAACATGCGACCGAGCCTTCAAGCCGCACGTCAATAGGCAACATATGTAGAATAGCAATGTTTGTTGTACCCCCTTTGTTCACATAATGTTTTTATATTACCACAGCCTAATTAATGGATAACATGTAATATTATTTTTAGTACTATTCGCCTTCACTTACTGGTGGGTTCCATGTGTGCTTTCTCTCTCTCCTCCCCTTCTGCGTTTAGACGCACGGGCAAACAGGAAGAACTCGCGGGCGATGTTGCCGTTGACCATATCTAGACGCGTTCACAACTAACAAGTCACGGCACCAATTTCACGTACTAGCAGCACTAGTCAGTGTGTACGTGCAATGCACGTTAATTTGGAAGTATATTAAGTGCATGCGGATATTAACTACTAGGATATTATTTGCGTGTTATCATGTGATTAGCACTATTTTTGGCATGAAATTAACAGCACGCTAAACGTGTTGAGCGCTCGACATTGAAGCAGTCTAGGTCATTGGATGACAAGGAATACATGTGTCTTGATGACGTTTTATATTTAATTTGATACGGCTCTAGCAGAACATTCAATTGATCAAACCATACATTTCGTTTAGTCTGACTCTGACTTTAAATTATACGACAATCGATATAAAATAAACGGAAATGATAAACGTTTGGATTTTAAGCATGGCAATCCGAACGTTTTTCATGGCAAATTTAGATTACGCGGCGGCGGCGGGGGCGTCTCGTGGTGGGAAGCGGCTCCTCTGCCGTGCTCTGTGCGTCGTCGGGCCACTGACCGACGGCGACAGCGGCGTCTTGCGCCGTTGTTAGCGTACTCCTGGACGTTGGCCTAGCTTCAAGGAAGGCCAAAATGTTCTGGACTTTGGAGCGAGTCAACTGGCGGGAGGAGGCGACTGGCATTGGTGCAAGGAAGTGGTCAACGACGGCCATCCATGCCGCTGAGGGGGGCACTGGCACCCGCGCGGGGACAGGCGTTGTCAATGGCGCGGCGGAGACGTTCGTGTGCATGGGCACCGGCACGGGCGCGCACGTAAGTGCACGCGCAGTGCATCGTTAGCGGTGCACGGCACCGGCATGCGTCTGCGTCGGATGCACAGCGCATGCGCTGGCAGGTGCACGGGCGCGTGAAAGTCGGCGGGGACCTCGTGGAACCCCGTGGCATCAAGCTCGGCGACAATGTGTGGCTCCCAGCCCATCAATGCCACGGGGATGGGCGCTGGCGCAGTCGGGGCGACGGGAGCCGGGACAGGTGCGGCGTCTTCCCGCAAGGCCAGTTCAAGCTCGTCCCAAAGTGCCTTATGTTCTTGAGACTCCGGCTGGGTGTCTTCCTCATGAAACTGGAACCCTAAGGGCAGACCGTCGTGATGCGGCATGGCGTACGTTTAGGTCAAGCTAGTTGGAGATAGACGATAGGACAATCGGAGAGGAAGAGAGAGGATTGTAGCGATACCGGGTAGTGCGGGGTTGATTTTAAACTGCGGCGCCGGCGACATTAAAAGTGGGAGCAGTTGGGACGATGGTGGGTGGCGGAGCCTGGTCAAAGGCCTCGCCTCCCGGTGAGTCTGCATAGCGGTCTGCTCGCACGCCTCCCTGACAGCCGCCGCAGCGGTCTTCTCGCATGCCTCCTGTCAACTCACACGCTTGCTGGGACAGCACCTGCCGATGAGAAGCGGGGACTCGTGGCGGCACGTAAACGGCCACGGTTTCAATAGTGAAAGCGTTCGCCTTAACGTGACAGGTTTTTTCCCTCAAAAAGAAACGTGACATGTCTTTGTTCCAAAATACCTTCGCTCTTCATTTGTGCAACTTGTCATAAGCAGCTTGTCTCGAATTGAAGAAAAAACTTACAAAGTAATATTTGTGCCATATCACGTGACCATGCTCAGTTTCAAGAATTTATGCTCCCTTTTGGATTTTCTGAAATTTAAGACCCAGGATTCGAAACAATATCATAACCTGCATCATGCAATAAATTTTCAAGCCGTATATATGTCTTGTTGTATTTCTTAAGAAAGAATTTGGTCAAACATTTTGCTTAGTTAAACCTCCTTTCCGGTTTATAGGGCTCAATTCAAAAATCTCACCAACCAAGGTACATTTTGAGTGGTGGAACAATTGTTGTAGTTTGCAAAACCACTCAATTAATGCGCTTGTTTTCCTCAAAAATTGTGTTTACGAATGCATTAATTGCAATGCATGCATGCATAAAGTACATGCATTGGTCAATTTTCTCTTAATACTTGCATGTAATGATTTATTGCACCTTGAAATCTGAACATGTGATGAGGAACAACCAAATTGAGACTTATAAAATGGGAAAACTAAAATTTTGAGATAAGCCCTATAAACCGGAAAGGAGGGAGTAAAAGGATAATCCCTCTGTACCAGTGCATTGTTTGATATATTAACTCAAGTACTAGGCACGAACAAAAAAAGTACTAGGCACAAACAAACGGGCTCAATTCTGTGCTCATCCTGGTGTAGTAGTAGTAGTACTAGGCAATGCAGTTGACGGGTGACATTGACGAGCGGCGACCGAGGGAATTGAACCGTGCTCGGCACGGTAGATAACATTGTCTAGTTACTAAAGCATCCCTCCGTTGTTCATCGGTAGTCATTATGGACCGGGGACATGAGGGGAATTTCCTAGGGCTGGAATTTTGTCCGCCAGATATTTCCACCTGAAACGCTGAGGCTCGACTGGTTTGGGTTGCCTAATGTGCATACCACGCACGCCACCGAAGGACACGAGCCCGTTTTTTTAGGATCAACACGAGCCAAGGTCTGGCTGGTACGCCGTTGGGTCCTACCTTTTGAGAATACAAAAGGAACCTTTTAAATTGCCGAACGAATCTATGTGTATTACAATACCCGTATTTTCCTTGCAAATACTAATCTCAACGTGGCAATTGATTTATGACGAGTCATTGAATTAGAGTGAATTTGTGATTTAGTGATCTCAATGTGGATTTCCATCCCATGCATGTATGACATGGGTTCAAAAATACTCCTTCTATTCCTAAATATTAGTATTTTAGAGAGTTCAACAAGTGACTACATACGAAGCAAAATGAGTGAATCTAGACTCTAAAATATGTCTATATACATCCGTATGTGCCAGTCCATTTGAAGCCTCTAAAAAGACTAATATTTAGGAACGAAGGGAGTAAAATGTAAGACATCCATGGTCCTCAGTTCAATATTTAAAATGAACATGAAACTGAAACATGAATATTAAGTCTAGTACTGCAGTACATGCAAATGTTGTGTTTAGGCGGAGCTATGATTGTCGGGGGTCAACCCCTCGACCTTAGATAAAACTGTGGAGCTCTGTTTAGGGTTGTTTAGATTATATTTGTTCCCACCCTCCCAACCACCGATTGGTTGTGCACCTCCACCCCTCCTCCCCAGGAGAATATCATGTGCCCCCATACCTTACATGCTATATGCCGATACGTGTTGCGTGGAGCTTGTAGATCTGAGATATAGCAGCTCACATGAGGTGTCTTAATTTTTTTTGCAGGAAACCTTGATGAGTTTGAGAATTGCACACAATTTGTACAAAAACTACTTACATGCCCTTTGATCCCATATCCAACGACCTCGAAGCTCGTATCACCGTAGCATCCAAGATGAAGGAGGACATCATATTCTCCTGTATGTAAGAATATCATGTGCCACCACACCTTAGATGCTTTGGTGATACAAGCTCTTCGGAGGCGTTGGATTTGTGACCCAACACCTCCTCGGTAGTTCGAATGGTTTTTTGCAGAAAAGCCCCAAAAGAGTTCGCCATCGCTTATAAGCACAAAGATCGCCAGATGCCATTCGATCTCAGATCAAATGACCTCCAAGCTCGTATCACCGTAGCATCCAAGCTGCGATAGCACCTTATGTTTTCTCGCACGGGATAGTATGAGGTGCTCCCGCACCGTAGATTATATGGTGATACGAGTTCACTGAGATCTAACGGCCCATAGTAGGAGGTTTGAATGTTTTTGCAATATACGGCTGATAGAGTGTGGGAAATGCGCAGAAAGTACAAGTACTATGCATGTGCCATCTGATCACTGAGCATACGACCTAGATGCTCATATCGCCGTAGCGGGTGATTAAGCTACGGGGAGCACCTAATATTAGCACCGGGGAGCCGTTGGATCGAAGATGCAGCGGCACACACGAGGCATGAATGTTTTATTTGCAAAAAAAACTTTGGAGAGTTTGGAAATTGCGCATAATTACAAAGACTACTCCCAAGCCATTGGATCTCACTTCCAACAATGTAAAAACTCATATCACCATAGTATCTAAGCTGCGGGGTGGATGTGATATTCTATGCCGCTGTCATTTTTGTTCGTAAGCTTGCAAAATACGTGTAACTCATGTCGTTACTTGTCTAACCGCGCAAAGTGTTTGTTCAAAAAAACCAGCCTACACTGAAATATCGGAACAACACACGGGGGTCCCACTTGTCATTAATCAAATTTGGACCTAAAGCTAACAAATCTGAAAGACGAGATTCGAACTGGCAACCTGGACTACAAAGCGTAAGTTGATAGCCTGAAAAAACGAACGGTTGTTGGCTTTGTCCCATAACTTGATTTTATACAGTACTTGCGTTGAGTAGAGTAGAGGGAGTGCCTCGTCAACACGTGCATGACCGTTGTCTCACTTACGGGTGGTCCCAGGTCTGCGATCTCAATCTCTCTTCTCTCCGTTGTCGAACCTTTGCACGGGCACACACGAAGAGCGGCGCTAGCTTGCCGTGGTGTTATTACAACTAAAAAAAGCTTGGAAAATAGAAGAATCGCCTAGAACAAGAGACGTTGCGGCTGGTCGAGACGGAGCTAACCGTACCAAGTTTGCATGATGAAGCTGTGTGGCTAGTGGGGTGTTTTCGACCGACTAGCTGGGTCCCGAGGTTGAACCATAGGTACTACGTCTGATACAGTATATTTTTACACGCACATTTTTCCTCCGTGCCGAGACGTGGCACACCCTACCATGCGGTTTCGGGGTCCTCCCGGGTGGTGCACGCATATATTCTTCCTGACGTGGGACGCCCTACCGCGCGTTTTCTGGGTCCTCCTCGGTCATAGTGCCAAAGCAAGTAAATGAGTCGTCAAATCACGAAAGACCACCTTTCCCGCCGAGTACATCAGTGAAGCACGATGGCTAGCTAGTTGGGCTAGTTCGACCGATTAGCTAGGCCGCCGCCACATTTGTTTTTTCACCCCTTTTTATATCTACTTGTCGGCAGGTAAATTTAAATATTCATCGCGGCGTTGCTCTAGCGTTTGGGTGCGGTAGGATTTTAAATTTTTTGATTGACGGGAGCAGGCGCGGCAGGATTTTTAATTTTTTGATTGACGGGAGCAGTCGCGGTAGCAATTAGTCACGATGACTCCGCCTGTAAAAACCCACTGCTCCCTGATGTGAGAAGTCGTCGGCTGGTGTTTTACCGTGGTGAAAACCAAAAGATTCCCCGCTCCTCGGCTGACTCCCTCCGCCTTCCCGTAGATTGCATTGCCTTTCAGCCGTTTCGCCCCCTTTGCTTCCTCTCCCCATTGCTTCTACCTGGTGCCATGGTGGCACAGTAGATCATGGTGTCCGAGGTGAGGCGACTGACACAGGAGCTCCATGCCAAGGATGCGGAGCTCAGGGCCAAGGGCATGGAGCTCCGTGAGCTCAAGGAGGAGAGGAGTGCCATGCTCCTCCGTTATGTGCGGGAGTTCACAGAGCTTCAAAAGCGGCAGGCGTCCACCACAAAGATGCTCGAGGCGTCGGCGGTGTTGCTGCAGAAAGCGGGAGATATGATAGGCCGTCAGGGGAGCCGGCTGGTGCGCGAGTGGGTCGATCGTGACAAGGTCCAGGATCGCCTCAGCCACTTGGTGAACCAAGTTGCCACGCACGTGTTGCGGCTGCGTGATGCCTACCATCGTGCTAGCACGATGATGCCGGCCGTCGGGCTAAAACCGATTGACCACCCGGTTGACTTCAACGAGCTGCGGCTTCCTGACCTGGTCTCCTTCTTCACCTATATCTCCGAGGAGCTGAGCCGTCTCCGCACGATGGTGGGGGCTGAGCTAGACAAGGAGGGGTTGCGTGCTGCCATCGCCGTTGCTGGGCGAATCCTTTCAGGGCTTCGTCACCGGAATCCATTCGTGCCATTGGACGCCGTCTTTGACGAGCTGGCTCCCGTCGACCGGGAGCGGTCTCTGCGGGCGGTTGCACCCTGCATCACCAACGTCGTGCGCCTCGAGAAGCAGAGGGACTTCGGTGGTGTTTAGGCGCACTCTGCATGGGCATGTCCATGTCTCAACAAGAACATGACCGTTGGATCAAACTCAGACGGTGCAGATCCGTCACTGTAGCACAAAGCGTGTGGGTGTGTTTGGTTGCATTCTCATCTCAATATAGTTGTTTCCTCTTCCTGTATTTTTGTCAACCTACTAGTGTGGACTCATGCACCCTTCATGCACTCTGCCAAACACCCAAAAGTGGGTTGAGAAGGTAACTTTTGCTCCCATCCTGTGCACCCTTCATACACCCTGTCTAACACTATAGGATGTGCATCATATGATTCATGTTTCGTGGAGTACTGTAGCATCGTACTCTCTGTGCGCTGTGGACCTAGTTCTGTTAACATTGATCTCACCGTTCATTCTCGACCGAACAGTCGAAAAAGTGGTACTATGTTACATATAGGAGTAGTTGACATGTGCACAACACAGCAACAAGATTGTGTAGTACTGACGTATGAACCACTGTACATGCCCAGTAGTAGGAGCACTGTGTATGTTCAAGTGGCTGCCGTGTTTCGCACTCCTCCGTCGTAAGAGTGGAAACGCTTGCTGTAATCATTCTTTTTCTTCGGAATGAAAAATAGTGGACACGCTCTACCGTGCGGATCCTCCTCCAGCCATGCACTAAATTACTCACTTTCTCCAACGTGTGGGATAACCAGCACCTGGGTCCACCAGCCATGCACTAAACTACTCCATAGTAGAGTGACGGTAGACTACCCCGATCGAACCGCCGCAGTAATGCCCAATGAGCCGTGAAATCACAAAGCCCCCTCCTTTCCAGCAGTAAGTTGGACGGACGAAGCAACCATCATTTCACTCTTCTCTCTCAGCTTCCTCTCTTGAAGAAAACCCCCACTCGCTTCGATTCTCCCTCATCTCATTCCTCCTTTCACTCTTCTCTCTCAGCTTCCTCTCTTGGATGGACGCCGGAGCACCGGCCGACGTGATGTCTATGGCTCTGGCCAAAACCGTCGAGGCTCATGGTACGAAGAAGCACAAGCACCCCGCCGAGACTACCGCAGACAAGCTCAAAGCCATTGCCCTGTCCAAGCCCCCATCTCCTGGATCCCTCATTAAGCAAGTCCAGGTAATGTCTCTTGTTAACGATCTTTTTCTCGATCTTGATCGTGTTTTTTCATCTAACACGTAGTACTAGTACTGGTAGTACAACTTTCTGTGTGATCTTGCATGTGATTTTAGTGTGCCAAATGACGGTTCTAAATTCCTCTTTTGACTAAAACATGCGAGAGGTTGCCACTGATTTCTTATAGATTACTTTCAACTACTCCCTCTGTCCCAAATTTCTTGTCTTAGATTTGTCTAGATACGGATGTATCTAATACTAAAATGTGACTTGATACATCCGTATCTAGACAAATCTAAGACAAGAATTTTGGGACGGAGGGGGTACTTTATGAACATCAATGCTACCTTTTAAGAGGGTATATTTGCCTCAGTAACTTGTGTTATGGATATTGCATGTAATCCCTCTGCTCTCATGCCTTTGAAGACATGTTCTAGTGTCTTTGTTCACTCATTTCTGTGCGTATATGCAGTCATATATGGAGTATAATATCGAAAATCATCTTATATTTTTGAACGGAGGTAGTAATGAAATATGGTTTCTGTTTGAATTAGAACCAGGTCCGCGGTGGAGATGAAGTTCTGAAAGTCATGCCGTGTGAACTGGAAGACCAGATGATGAGTTCTACTGCTGAACTATCCAGCTGCTGTGTCCTTGTCGCCATGTGTCCTAAACTAGAGTTTTTCCTGTAGCATTGTTGTCAGGCGTGTTCTCGATGCTGTACTTGACCACAACAATTTCTTGGCTGTGCCTTCGATTATGAAGGGTTTGGTTCTTGTAAAGCTTCCCAACAAATTTGAAGCGGCCTGTCTTCATCATCATGTTTATGAGTGGAAAGACCACTCTGTTAGGTTCTCCAAGGTTGACAAGATGGTGATGGTGCATGTAGACATCTCACACGAAGTCCATGGCCTAGTCGGGCTATCTGGGGTTCATCCCGTAGGTTGGTGGCAAGAAATACTCTGCAGAGTTTAGTTAGTGCAACTTTGCTTGTCCGTAGTAAGTACTATTGTTCAAGATTTGATTTGTGTTTGTGAACCTGTATTGTTTACTAGTACCGCTTTTGGTGTGTGGTCAGTCCTGAGAACAGTCTATGTTAATGTTTGTCCACTCAATTCAGTCTGTACATTTTGAATATCCAGATCATATTTTTTGTGAGGACAGTTTATCAATTATGGTTACACTCCAATATCTATATGCATTACAAGATTTATCGCACCCACCAGGATTTCAAGTCCCATGGATGTTCGGTCCATACGATTCATCACGATCTTTGGACTGTCCTGCTTGTGGGAGTAGGCAGGGCCCCTGCATGCCACGTGTAGTTGGAAGCTCAATCTTCTGTTTAGTACTTCAACATAGTGATTTCCTGGTAAGGATTCACTCGTGTCACATCAAGTAAATCTTATTGATTTACTATATAAATCTTATTGATTTAATGTCATGTTTTCTTTCTTTTCCTGCAATTTTATGATGCAGGTTTTGCCATGTGACATTCTTCACAGAATAAACCGTTTGGTTTGCTCTACGATGGCTATTTTTGCAGGTTTCACTTCTTATGTCATGTCAGTAACGAAGGCACTGTCCATCACTTATATTACTGGAAAAAATTGGATCAGTCTGTTGTCTGAGTACAAGCTGAATCCCTATGATGAACTGCAGTTTGGTTTAACAACAACGCCACAATTAGTCCTTCTCGCGTTTAAAAGAAATGAAGAAAAAAACTGGATCACGGTCATGGATCCTAGTCAAGTTAGAAAGCTGATCATAGCAGACCAGACATGATCGCCGTTGTCTCGCATAGATCAAGCACCGCAGTTGTTTCTAGCACCGACAATGGCAAAGAACTCTGTCTGATCCAGCTGAGGATTGGGCACCGACAGCGTCAGCGGATCAGTTTGATCTACCGGAGGATCGGGCATCGACACTGGCACTAGCTCTACAAGGAGCACCATCTCCGGCAGCAGCAGCGGCTTCAGCATCTGCACCAACACTTGCACTTGCATTTGGTCCGGCCCGTGCAGTTGCACCGGCAACAGACTGGGCTGCAGTTCGCACTTCATATACAAAAGTCCTTACAAAAACCGACATGTCCACCTTCTTGGTAAACATTGGCCGCCCAAGTGCTTCGTTCTTTTTTCTTTCCATGTTGTTTCACATGATTCACTGTGTTGATCTAACTATTTGGGTATGTCTTCTTGTTTTCAAACAGAGAATTCCTAGAGTAACAAGGGAGTCGTTCAACAATCCGGGCGACCGCGGCCAAGTTTCTCTTACCATGCGCAGCCTTGGTGTGAATGAACCTGCTCAATATACTGTAAGTACAAAGGATGGTCGCATGATGATTGATGCTAAAGGATGGTCAAGGTTCAAATCAAAATCATATCTTGCGGTAGGGGATGATGTCAAAATCGAACGTTCTCGGCAAGGAGAGCTAGTCCAAATCAACTTTGAAATTCTTCAGTACCAGCACGCAACTGCCGAACTGATCTATCCTCTGAGAGATTTTGATGTAATAATTTGGCATGGTGAAACAAGTGTCCTGTGTGTATAAGTAGTACAACAGTATTATTTATCACATGGTATATCGTTGATAGAATTGCAACTCTGATTGCTGGTTAGGAACTGTCATTCGATTTCATTCCAACAGCTGCCGTGCTTTATTCAATTTTGTGTATTCGCCTTGCGACAGCATCTAAAACCAGCGCAGTACCCATCGCTTGCAATATGAAAAGTGCTGAGGTAGAACACATGGGCCCCAAACATGCGGTCGGCTCTGCGCCCAAAGTCGAAACCATGAGCCTATCTGAGTATTATATTCTCAGCTGAACCCCATAAAAAAGCTGAACCCCATAATGCCCGTGCGCTTGCGGAGGAGTATATTTCTGGCAAGGTGAGCCTATGATATAAAAGATTTGTATATTTCTTTACAGAGGGAGTATCTCTCTGTCAAAAAATATATTTATGTGTAACTAGTTACTCCTGTCTTTCTACTACCTTTCGCTGAAATGTGGGCCAACCGGCAACGGGGTCCACGTGCCATATGCACAAATTAGAAGGCACAACTTCACGGTAGACACACCCCGGTCGTAGCGCCGCAGTAATGCCCAATGAGCCATCAAATCACAACCCCCCCTTTCCAGCTTTAGTAGTAAGCTGGACGGACGAAGCGGCAATATTTCACTGGGCCTGAATCCCCTTCTCCCTCGTCTTCTTGTTCAGAGAAAACCCCCGCTCGGTGATTGCATAGGGTTTTCTCATGGAGAACCAGGTACGAATTCTCCATCCATCCCCGATAAATCCAAGTCCCTTGGTCGCAGGTAATCCTAGGATGGCAGCCGCCGCCGTTGATGCATTTTTCTTCGTACTGAATCTAGTGTCTTTCAGTTGCAGTGCCCAAAGTGCAAGTATCCTACAGATTTCTGCACCCACGGCGAGACGCCACACTTGTTCCTTCTCGTCCTACCACAGCATTTTGAAACACGCACAATATGTTCCTAGAATCCTCTTCTCTATCCGGGAGGGTGGGTTTTTTTTGAACATGCTGTGTTCTCATATTATTTTTCCTGCAGTGTATTATTTGCTCTGCCAGAACACATGTACTCAAGATGCTTGGCCTTGCCATAACTGAATACACTAGTTTAATGGTCATAGTGAAGACAATCCATGGATATTGCTTCCGAGTTGGGTTCATGAACCAAGAAGATCGCTGCTTTTTTTATGGCCCAACTTGGATAAACTTTCTCAAGTGTTACGGACTGAAAGTTGGCGCACGAATGTTGATGGAAATAGCAGAACCTGGTCTATCTTCACTGCGATCTTGCACCCTGACATCGTTCCAATTGTTCATCCTTGTTAGTTTTGTATCTGGTTCTTGCTTGTTGCCTCGATTACTTCTTAATCCACCTATTCTGTCTAACTAATCACAATTTAACTTTAGAATCTCTCACAAAGATGCTACTTCTAACTAATATTGTCTTATAATTTGTGGCACGTGTAGGTTTTTTCAGAGTTAAGCAGTTTGCTCGGTTGTTACACTTTATTGATCGTCTTGAGGTCCTTGTGGGGCGTTTCAATGGTGGAAGGACACGTGGGATATGTGTGCCACTGCTGCACTCGTTGAATAGGTCCAACTGTGTCGAGAAACTTATGGTACGAGCTGTTTTCTGTTATATATGTTGTTCATAAACTATTGCTTATACACAGCTTTACAACCGTGATCTTCTTGAAACAGAACCGCCGAAGTTCTATTGCTCCTATCTGAGATGCTCTGACCATGGTCGGGTCGACTTGGCGCTTGGTCACAACATGATGTTTATGTCGACCTACTCAAGTCCCCTTGGAGGTGAAAAGATACTTATTCGTGGGTAGTCTCAGATAATGAAGGCCCGTCCATCTTGGAGAATAGGACAGAAGATTATGTTCATGCTTTCCATGGCTCTAAAGCGAATATCCTGTTTATTGACCGCGTTGCAAGATGAAGCCGCTTTCAGAAGGTTGTGGATGCGTGGGGTGGCGCCTGGGCCTTGTCCTGGGGCTTGGCGGCCTCACCCTTGGTTAATCAGAGTCAGAGGCAAAGTAGCACTGCTCGAGGCGTGCTTTATACGGTTGAACTGTATAAGTAATCATACCGCTTTCAGCTTTGGTTGTTAAGTGCCCTGCTGGTTTCATTAAGGTTGTTAAGTACTCTCGCCGCTTTTACCGTCGTGTTTCTTGATCCCGTCTTCCTCCGGCCGCCAAAACCAAACCAGCGTCGGCGGGGCCGCCTGCTTCCGCCCCACGGGCTGGCCTCGCCAACAAGACGACGCCGCCCCACCGTCTCCTAAATCGTTAACATCGACGTCCTCCGCGCGCTTTGGTGCGCTAGCCGCGGCGCCGCCTGTCGGGTGGTAGGTGCGACATATGCCAACCGATGGCTTATCATTGTGGGAGCCAGTAAGACATCGCCGGTGCCTGGAAACGGGATAAGGCGAAGACATGCACGCCGGCGAGTCTTACCCAGGTTCGGGGCTCTCCGTGGAGATAACACCCCTAGTCCTGCTCTGCGGGGTTTCTGCATGATCACTAGATCAACAAGTAGCTACAAGAGGCTCCTTGAGCTGTTCGGTGGGAAGAGGAAGAAGGGCAAGGCTAGCTCTCTTCTCTCCCTATCGTGGTGTCTAAAACCCTCTGAGATCAACCCTTTGCATGGGTGTCCCGGGTGTTTTATATAGGCCTACCCCCGGGGGTACAATGGCAATCCAGCTGGGCTCGGGCCCAGGCCGTCAGCGTCTGCAACCGCCGCCTTCTCCGCCGGCTTCTGGGGCCCACTGACTGGTGGGTTCCACCGGCTGTCGGCCCGCTGGTCGACAGGCCGCCCCCACCGCTTGGGAGATCTTGTTGGGGGCTGGTTACTATTGCCTCGCCTCTGATGACGAAGGCTTTGTCTAGGTAAGCATGGCTACAGTGCCGCTGTCTTGCGGGCTCCCATTGTAGCCTTACCGCGTCTCAGCTGCTGAATGGTGTGCGCGCCCCGAGGGGGGAGCAAGCCGGCCAGTGGAAGCCGGCCCGGCCTGGGGCCGGCTGGGGGAGGGCGTGCCACCTTCGGATGTCTCTCTGACCGAAGGGGGCCCGCCGGTTGCGGGCCGTACTGGTAACCCATCGTGGATGGCGTCACAATTCGCATGGCGACAATGCCACGCCAGACGGGGGATGGCTGCCCCGTATGGCATACTGTAGCCATGCATACACCGGGATTCGGGGGTGGCAGGGTTTGCTGTAGCCACGCTCCGTCCCATCGCCGTTATGGGTATGGTCTTCAGGAGGCAGCGTTCGGCTGCTTGCTTCTTGGAATCGGCCCTTCGTGGGCCGCCTTCTGGGAGTAGGTCCCTCATGGGCCGGCTTCTTGGAGTCGGCCCGATCGTGGCATCCTCCAAAGGTCGTTTTATGGCTGGGCCGCCTTCCGCCAGCCGGCCTAGGGGATAGCCGGCCGAAGGAAGGCGGCCCCGTGTCTTAGGTGCTTCGAGGTCCGATCGGCCCGTTGTTTTTTCTGAGGGCCAAAGGGAGCCGGTTAGGCTACCCATTGTTATTTACTCCGACAGTAGTCCCCGAAGCTGGTTGGGTTCACGGCTGAAGAGGAAATCGAGAAGCTCGGCCAGCTTCCTATCCCGAGGAGCCGGCAGCTAGGAGCCGGCCTCTCTTACTCGTGCCTTCCCGATGAAGCTTCCTCGAAATCTGAAGGCGGGAACCAGCTGGCGCGCTTAGCTGAGCGGCGGGCTGACCGCCTGCTTTCCGGGCGCCATGTGGCACCCTTCGGCTGGCAGGGCCTGCCAACCCACGCGCGTGATGGGACGCCGTCGCAGGCCGGGCCCGCCTCTCCCGCGCCTCAGCCTGTGTGTGGATCTTCTGTGGCCCAAAACCGACCGCACGTCTTCCGGCGGCGGTTCCCACTCGCCATCAAGGCACGATAATCGCGGGGCGTGGGGGAGTGGGCGCAGTTAATCCCACGCCCGCCCGTGCCTCGCCTCCTCGGCTTCGCCGCGCGAGGCTATAAGTAGGGGCGGGGAGGGGGAGCAGCAGTCGTTCGCACGCTCGCCCTCGCCCTGCCTCCGTCTTCTTCTTCTTCGCTACGGTAGCTCCTCGCCGTGCTCCCGCCTCACCATCCATTCTTCCTCCCAGCGTGCCACAGGCTTGCTGCCTCCGCGCCAGGCGCTTCTCGCCATCGCGCTCGCTGCCATGGCTCCGACGTCGAGCTCTTGGGATGGCTCCACCATCCGCGATGACCACATTGAGTTTCTCCGCAAGACGTGGCGGTTGCCGAGCGAGGATCTCGTGCAAGTACGCCTCGCGCTAGCGAGGGAGATTTCGCCGGCGCCGGAGGAAGGCGAGCAAGTGATCTTCTACTCGCACTGCATGTGCAGCGTCGGCCTCCCTGCAAGCGGCTTCTTCCGTGCGTTTCTTGACTTCTACCAACTCCAGCCGCACCACCTCACCCCCAACACGGTGGTGCTGCTATCGGCCTTCGTCTCTTTGTGCGAAGGCTTCCTCGGCGTCGTCCCCACCATCGAGCTCTGGGGGGAGTTTTTTCAATCCAAGCTCGGACAGTCGTCGCCGGCATGCCGGCTCCGTGCGGCGCATTCATCTCCATGAGGAGGTCCACCGCCGACAACCCCTTCCCTTCTATCGCGTTGATCCAGTCGGTGAAGCTCTGGCAACGGTCTTACTTTTATGTAAAGAACGTTGCCCCGAACGGCGACTATGTCAACTTGCCGGCTTACATAGCCGGCCCGCCGGCTAGGAGGCTAGCTTCATGGTCCTACCGGGCCAGGTCGCTAATGCCGGCTGGAGTCGGAGCCGTCGCCCGACTTCGGGTGCTCATCCAGTTGGACCGCCTGACTGGGCCCGACTTGATCGCCGCCTTCGTCGAGCGTCGGGTCCTTCCGCTCCAAGGCCGCCCTCATCTGATCTGTCAGATGAGTGGCCGCTTCGACCCAAGCTGGCTCAGCACCAGGGAGATGCCTCACGACGAGGTATCTTACATGGTGAACTATATCGCCAACTGCAAGCTCAAGTCGGACTGGCAGTTTGGCATGGCGCCATTCTCTCGCGCCAATCCACCACCCATGGTAAGTTTTCTTTCTTTGTTTGTTGCCGAATCCTTTTCCGGGCCGACTCTTGACCAGTCGATCTGTCCTCAATCAGAATCCCCTCCTTCATCCTTCGGCTGATACCACGGGGCCGGAGCGCGAGTTCGCCCTCGACCGCGAGGCGGACGATCCTGACGACGCCGACTTGGAGGCGGCCGCCCTGGTCGATGACGCCGTGAGGGGCGGTGGCGAAACAGGCGGCTCCGGCTTCACCGACGGCTTTGAAGACTGGCCCGATGATGACGAGGCCGACCCCGCTCCACGCCACCAGCCGGCGTCCGACCCCCAAGGCGCCGGCCCTTCCGGCGGGCCGGCCGCACGAGGCGGCGTACTGAAGCGTCAAGCGGCGTCGACTCCCTTCGGTGGCTGGCCGAAGAGGCCTAAGGTACCCGTGGCGGCAACCAGGCGGGACGAGGTGGCCGCGAAGGCGGCCTGCTTCTGCAAGGTGGTAAAGCAGCCGCAGGCGGTCTCCGTGTAAGTTCTGGTCTTTACGCAACTTTCTTTCTTTTCTTCGGTTGATGTTCTTCTAAGTCTTGTCTCCTGTTTTGTCAATCAGGGCCCCGCTCACTCTTGAGCGGACTACCGCCGCCTCCATAGTCGGCGGAGCGGGAGGGTCTGCAGGCTCCCGTCACATAGATCCCCACGCCGAGCTTCGGGCGGCGACGGAGCCGAACGCGCGGGAAGCGCAGGAGGAACGGGAGGCGGAGGAGAGAAGAACAGCTGCCGCCGAGCCGGCCTCGGAGACGACGGCGGAATCGGCCGACGCGGCGGCCAGGGCCCGGGCGGAGGCTGAGGCCGCAGAGAAGACGGCGGAGGCCCTGTGTGGCCAGCCTCCGCGGCTCGTCATCCCCCTTCGCTCCGCGCCCCCGGACGTCCTGGAGCCGCCACCGGAGGAGATCAGCCGCGACCCGCCGATGGCGGAGAGGGAGGAGGGCGACGTAGTCGTCCTGGAGGGAGGAGTGGTGCCGATTCTGTCGGCCGGGATCGGCCACGGCGGCCAGCCCGAGGTGCTGCTTGAGCAGCCGACTGCGCAAGCGGATCTTGTGGTCCTGTCGCCGGCTCGCAGCGCGGCGGGCGGGCGGCCGAGCCGATCGCAGAGGGCGGCCGGCTCCAGCTCGTTGTCGCATGAACTGGAGTCGGCCACCGCTAGCTCGCCGGGGTGGACGCAAGGCGGTGGGACGGCCGCGTTAAACTTGGCGGCGCAAGACGTCCGTAGCCGGCTTCAGGCCCAAGCCACCGCACTGCAGCAATGTACCCGAGAGTTTCTCGCGACGCGGGCGGTCGTTCGAGTGAGTTCTCTTGTTCTCGATTTCTTTCCGTGGGGCGTCCACCGCACTGCACTGGTGTCCCCAAGTTCGAGCCGGCCGAAAGCAGCGGCTTGGAACTTCTTCAAAGACTTGTTTTACTGACTTGCTCTTGCTTGCTTCTCCGTCCTGTTTGCAGGATTACCACAACCTCCACGCTGCTACCTTCAACTCCCAGGTCCGGGAAGCAGACAAGAGGGCCGCCGATCTGACGGAAAGCCGGCGTGAGTGTTTTTGTCTTTTCATCTCATGTGGGGGCGCGTCAGCGCACCCACTGGGTGTAGTCCCCGAGATTCGGGCCGACTGCTGAGTCGTCGGGTCGGATCTTTCTTGTCGACTTATTTCTTAACTTTTTCTTTCCATGCTGGTAGGCGCTAACGCCGACTTGAGGCAACAGCTGGGTGTGGCGCAGACCACCCTTCGCACGAAGGAGGGCGAGCTCAATGCCTTGGCTCAGGAGCGTGACCGCCTGGCCAAGAGACTGGCCGACCAGGAGGAAAGCCACCAAGCGGCCCTGAAGGCGGCCCAGGACAACCAGGCCGCACTCAAAGCCGAATTCGAGACCGAGGCGGCGGGCTGGGCCGAGGCAAGGCAAGCTCTGAGCGAAGGCTACGGCCATGTCAAGGACTTGGTTGATGGTAGGCCGCCTTCTTCTTCACTCTTTGCTTGTCCTTGCAAGTCGGCTTATCTCCTGACTTGCTCTTTTTCTTTCTTCTTTGTGAAGAGCACTTTCCTGGCCATTCTGTTGCCGCCAACCAAGCCATCGAAGCCCACAATGAAGCCCGGCGGCAGGCTGGGGTTGAGATCGCGCCGGATGCCAACCGGTCGCTTGAGGAGCAGCTTCTGGCGATCGAGGCCCGCCTCCAGCCGGCCTACCGCATGCTCCGCCGGCTTAAGCGTCTTGGGAGCATAGGTGCTACCGCCTTTGGCTGGCGAGGTAATTTATCGCACCCCAGCCAGCATCGCCGATCGGCTGGAGGTGGCCGTCGGCGCCTTTAAGGCCCGGAAAACAAAGAGCTCGATCCGGCGCTCGACGGGCGCTAGAGTTCGTCCGGGCTTGGTACCCTGGGCTGCACTTGGATCGGCTGCGTACTTGGCGGCAGGAGGCCGACGAGGAGCTGGAGGCGGTGCGGCCGGCAATCATCCAGCGTGCTTCGGCGATCGCCGACTTCACTAACACCAGCGCATTTGCTCCTGAGGTGAACGAGGACGGCGTCATGCAGCCGGAGGACTGGTTCGGGCTGAACCCGGCTGATGGTGAGGACTCGGCGGAGGAGATTGACTCCAGCGACAAGGGCGAGGAGGAGGAGGAGGAGGAAGACGGCGAAGATGCTAAGCCGGATGTCAGAGTAGCCGGCCAGCCTCAGCCTGACCGTGTCTCCAGCAACGAGGTGCGCGCGAATGCTCCGCCTGCCACCGGCGATGACCAGGCCGAAACTCGCCAGCCGGCCACTCCTCCAGCCGACACCGCCGTCTCCACCGTTCTTCCTGAAGCTCCGGGCGATCCCTCGGCTTGGCTCACCGTTTTATTTTCCGGCTAGTCACTCTTTGGACAAATTTTTTATTTTGCGTAATTCCACCCACTAGGGGTGTATTCAAACTTCGTTGAATGCCGGACTTTCGAAGGCTTTGGGTGTAAATATTATTATGCACGTGCTTGGCTTCCATTCCTACTTGCTTTTTATCTTTTTGCTTTTTGCCTTTGCCTTCTTCCCTTGGTTGCCACCTTTTGTCGGTGTACTAAAGTAGGGGTACCTTAGTACCCCGAACTTGTGCACTGGCAACAGATAGCTACCAAGGGCAAGGCTTGCTCGGCGCCCGCCAAGACCCTCCGTCATTTCCTATTACTGCCATTCAAGGACAAAGTATCAACTGAGACACAGATCCCGCCAAGAGAAGCTTGCCGGGGAGGATAAAGGCCCCGGCAAGAGGAGCTTGCCGGGAAGGCAAACCAAGGCGCTTCCAGAAGACTTGCCATGACGCCGCTGCGTCCTAAGAAGGTTCGACGACCGCAAGCTTGCCGCACAACAAGAGAAGGACATGCGGCAAGGCACTTGCCGCAAGGCTGCCACCTGCACTCCAAACTCCAGCGATCCAGCAACGTGTCACCCTGTGGCCATCCCAGAGCATCGTGGCGAGGCGCCGCACAGCCATGCGGAGCGAGGTGGCAAGCGGAGCTGACAAAGAGGCCATCGTGGCAACCGGTGGCTCACCTAATCGGTCGCTTTTTGCATCACAGGCACCAGACGGGCATTAAATGCCCTTGTCCCCCCGCCGAAAGTTAGGTAGGGACACTGCTGGACACCGTTGTACCAACTCTGCTTTTACTCTTTACCCCCTCTTCCCACGCTGCCACCGTGGGTGCCCCTTCAGACTATAAAAGGGAGGCCCATGCGCACGAGAAGGGGTTCGCCAGCTTAGGAACTTTTTCCTAACTGGGGTTCCGCAGTTCAGAGATCCAACACCACTATACGCCGCGCCCTCGAGCAAGAACAAATAAAAACACAAGGCAGCAGAGAGGAGTTTTATCTCCCGGAGAGCTCCGGCTGGGTAAAATCGCCTGCCTCCCCGCGCCCGACCTCGACCGCTCTGCACATGCCCTCCGCCTCCTTGCCGACTAGAAGGGCCCCTGCCCCATAGGTGCTCGTGGCTACAGAGACGCCCGACATCTTTGGCGCGCTGTAGGGGCGCCCGAGGTCGTGAGCATCCGATCCGGTCTCCGCGGCGCTTACATCAACGCCTTTCATCAACATGCCACCAAAGAAGAAGCCTTTGAGGTGGCCGCCCGTCTCACATCGATTCTACCACCACCGCCGAGCAACGGGCGGTGGAGTGGACGCCAATGAGGAGCGGGCGCCGACGGTGGACTCACGTCGTCACCAGATCCAAAACAAGGCCCCGCAAGCGTCGGCGACCGTGCAGACACCGCACCCTTCCCAGGAGGTGCAAGGTCGACAACGCCCCGGTGCTCCTAGCACTGTGCTTGCATTGGAGCAAGGCCAAGCTGGTGGGTCGCGAGACGTTCGAGATCAGCATGCACGCCAAGACGCCGGGCGCGAGTGAGGTACTGGCCGCCGGACGGGTGTTGCTCCTCCCAATCCGGTGGGGGTCCGACACGCCCCGCCTCGCGCCGCCATCGCCACCACCACCTAAGATCGCAGAGGAAGCGCTGGCCCGAGCCCAAATGCTGATTACCTCCGACGCCACACAAGATTGACGATCGAGGATGACCATTTACAGCTTTCATCGGCCGCTAACGGCGACAAGCCCCAAGAACCGAAGCGCGGGTTCTTTGCAAGCGCGCCAGCGCAAGCCGATGCCGATAAGACCACTTGGGTGCCACCTCCGGCATTCCCAGCCTCGAAGTCGAGGTTGCCGCCCGTCGGGCCAACTCGACGCCGACTCCACCGCGTCGCCGGACCCGCGAACCCGCCGCGATCAACGCCACGCTTCTCCAAGAACGACGGCACGAAGACGCCAGACAAGATCGAGCGCAGAAGGAAGCGCGACGTCAATCGACCAGCGCTACTGGGCCCACTGTCGATATGCATGCGCCAGGGGAACCAGCGACTTGTCAGATCGCGGCGAGGTTGCCTACATTCACCCGTGAGCTGCGGCAAGTCCAGCGGCCAAGACCAAGAACTTCAAGCCCGACGCATGCCGAGAAGTACGATGGCAGGATACATCCGTCGGAGTTCCTCAACATCTACACCATCGCGGTGCAGGCTGCCGGAGGGCGCGACGAGAAGATCCTCGCCAACTACTTCCCGCTGGTACTCAAGCCCAACGTCAGATCTTGGCTCATGCACTTGCCGGACGGCTCCATCTCTTCATGGACGGACCTGTGCCATCAATTTGTCGACGCCTTCACAGGCGGCCTGAAAGTGCAACTAATCCCCGGGTGGTTTTGGTAATTAATAACAACATATATATCATTGAACTAATAGTTTCTTGAGTATCATTTCAGAAAGTTCAAGGATATGGGTATGGCAATGACTCAAGATGTGGACCCTCAAAATGCTAAGGCAAGCATTGGCAAAAGCTCAAGACTCCATTTTTGGTTTAGTGATCCAAGATCACATTGAGTCTATAGGAAAGCCAATACTATTAAAAGGGATGAGGTTATGATAATGATCCGTTGCTCAAAGTGCTTAGTGATCTATCTCCCAAACCATCAGCAATCTTTCATTCCAATATACACTCATAAGTAATCTCGGTCCCACCGATTCCATAAACTCACCACACCGAGATGAACCACCTCACCATATAGCCAAACCCTAGAAATTTCGGATTTTCCGATTCAAACTCGGTCTCACCAAACTAGTGTTGCCAAGCTTCAGAACCTTCTCACATCAAATTGGTGTCACCGAGATGATAAAGTCGGTCCCACCGAGATTGGCAAACCCTAGTCTTTGGAAGAATCGGACTCACCGAGATTGTATTTTCGGTCCAACCGAAAATCCCAACGCTCACAAGATTTGAACTTTCGGTCTCACCGAGTTGTCAACTTCGTCCGACCGAGATTGGTCAAATGTGTAACGGTTGGATTTTGTGTGGAGGCTATAAATACCCCTCCACCTCCTCTTCATTCGTGGAGAGAGCCATAAGAAAGAACTACCACTCCTACCTTACATTTCTGAGAAGAAAACTACCTACCCTTGTGTTGAGATCAAGTTGCTCCTCTCCCACCATATGAAACTTGATTTCTAGCCTTCCCAAGTTGCTTTCCACTCAATCCTTTCTTCCACCACAGCCAAATCAGTGAGGAGAGTTGAGTGTTGGGGAGATTATCATTTGAAGCACAAGAGCAAGGAGTTCATCATCACCAACACCATCTATTACCTTTTGGAGGGTGGTGCCTCCTAGATTGGTTAGGTGTCGCTTGGGAGCCTCCACAAGATGTGGAGTTGAACCAAGAAGTTTGTAAGGGCAAGGAGATCGCCTACTTCGTGAAGATCTACCCCGAGTAAGGCTAGTCCTCCGTGGGCGATGCCATGATGGCATAGACAAGGTTGCTTCTTCGTGGACCCTTCGTGGGTGGAGCCTCCGTGGACTCTCGCAGCTGCTACCCTCCGTGGGTTGAAGTCTCCATCAACGTGGATTGACGATAGCACCACCTATCGGAACCACGAGAAAAATCTCCGTGTTCCAAATTGCGCTTGCTCTTCTCCACCTCTCTTTACTACATGTGCAATTTACTTTCCGCTGCAAATACTCTAGAATTGCATGTGTAGGGTGATACTTGACTTGATCATCATTGTAAACTTGCCAAAAACTTGTCTTAATCAAAAGGCTGAATTTTTATATTGTCAAGTAGTCTAATCACCCCCCCTCTAGACATACTTTCGATCCTACAAGTGATATCAGAGCTTTGGTCTCCATTGGATTGGTTTCCATTGCATTGGACTCCATAAGCTTGGTTTCACAACCTAGGAGAGTATGGCGTCTAGTGAGGGTAATTTTCGTAGAGGTCCTTACTTTGATGGTTCAAACTTTGCTAGTTGGAAGCATAAAATGAAAATGCATATTCTTGGACATAACCCTGCCGCATGGGGCATTATTTGTGTTGGCTTGCAAGGTGAGTTCTTCGAGGAAGGAAAAGTTCCGGATCGTGAAGCTACAGCGGATGAATTGCGGATGTTGCAAAACAATGCTCAAGCTTGTGACATTCTCTTCAATGCTTTGTGTCCCGAGGAGTTCAACAAAATCAGCCGTCTTGAGAATGCAAAAGAGATTTGGGATACTTTGGTCGAAATGCACGAAGGTACCGAGTCCGTGAAGGAATCAAAGCTAGATGTTCTTCAAGGTCAACTTGACAAGTTCAAGATGAAGGAAGGTGAATGGGTCTCCGGCTCCGACTCCGACAATCACTCCGAAAGAAGCTATCAGTCCAACTCCGAATACAGTCAAGATGAAGGTGTTGCTTGGTCTTGCTCGTGTCCTCCAACTCCAACTCCTATGACTTATTTGATTCACCAAATGAGGGAATTGGAAGATGCTTCATGGCTAAAGGCCCCAAGGTATCACACCCTGAATTTATTGACTTTGATAGTGATGAGGATGACTTGCTTGGTGAAGATGAGCTTTTACATGACAAATCTAGTGAGCCTAGTAATGATGAACATGCTAGTAGTCTTTATAGTCGAGAAGAGTCGAATGACAATGCTATGAAGGAGATTGAGCGCCTAACTAAAGAACTAAACACTCTTAAGTTAGCTCATGAAACAACTCAAGAAGATCATAGAGAGCTCCTAAGATCTCATGAGAAGCTACGCTCGAGAAGCTCAATCTAGAGCAAGAACATGAGTTTCTAAAAGCAATCAATGACGATCTTCAAAGAAGAGTTCTTCATATCTTGCCAAACGACTTCTCTTGTCTAATTTCTTGCCACCTATTAAAACTAAGCATGACAAGCATAAGAAAAATTCTTCATCTAGTAGTAACAATAACCATGCTAAATCCAATGTTGTTACTTCTAGTAGTTCTCTTGATTCCACTAACAATGTTTCAAGCCAAGTTACACTTGAGCAAGAAAATAGTTTATTGAAAGGGATTATAGAGAAAGGTGTCTACAAGAGCCTTGCCGAAGCAAGAACTTTGAGGAAATTGTTCGCAAGCAAGGAAGGCACCGAAGAATCAAGGAATTGGTTTTGAGCGAAAGTTCAACGCCGAGGGTGTTGAATGGGAAGAAGGTCAATATCCCACTCCAAAGTTTGTTTCTCAAAAGGAGAAGTATGATCCTACTTCTTCCAATGTGGAACAAGCTCAAGATGACCTTCCACCACAAGACCACAAGCTAAAAGGCAAGGACAAGCTTCAAGAGGAGATTGATGCATTTATTGAAGCACCTAAAGCCATGGTCAAGTGGGTTCCCAAGGAAACGCCAAGTTCTACTTCACAAGCTCAACTACAACCCCAAGGATTCCCATCAAGATGATGTGGATCCCAAGAAGAAGAACTAGAGAGTTCTTGAGGGTGACTCCGCAACATACTTCACTCACATTCATTTTGGCAAGAACTTGTGCAATCAACTTCCACATCTTGCACTAGTTCATGGAGTCACAAACCCTCTTGTTGGTAAGTCAAGGGACAAGGTAATCATTGCTTTCATGGACATCATCTATTGTGTACTTCAATCTATGTCCATGGATATCCTTGTTTGTTCCTTGTGGGACTAACCCATGTAGGTATTGAAAGTGCCCGAATCCAAAGGATTGCTCCCAACTCTTGATGATCTTCATCAACATTGAGCATCCACATCTTCAACATCTACATGAAGTCTTCTACGACAACCCAAGGTTAGTTTGACCCTTTAAAAGGGTTCTCACATCTAGGGGAGCTTTGCTCTAAAGATTTGAGCTAAAGCATCTTCAAATGATGTGAACACATTAATGCTTTATGTAAAAGTGGTAACCCCACTTGTGCTTAAACGATGAGTATGACCTATGATCAAATGTTCTCATTTGACTCCTAAGTCAATATACTCATATATAGATGACCTAGTCATCGACAAATTGTGTGATAGTAGCTAGAGTTTTGATTGTGCATGTTTGACACATATTTCATTTGCTATCTTATTGTGTGAGCATGTTGGATGCATGATTTTATCCATTCGAGGACATCCATTTGTTGCTTTGGTCTTTTGGATTTTTCTTTTGACCAAATGGATGGACAAGAATGCCTAAGTTCCTCCCCTAGCTATCTATGCTTTCTTGTCTCAAATTCTATTCATGCTTATATCACAAACTTTGATCAAGTCTTTTTCGGACACACGGAGTGAGGAGCACTCGAGCCACCGATCCGTCAAAAGCTTAATTTCCAAAACCTTCTAAGTATTTTCGGTCGACCAACCCACTCAAAATCGGACGGACCGAAAGCACTTGATTGATCTAGGTTTTCACCTCGGTGAAACCGAGTTGCAATTTTCGGCGTGATCAAGTGTGTAATCGCTTGCGTTAACCATCTCGGTGCCACCGAAGTTTTACAACTCGGTCCCACCGACAGCTAAAGGGTATATATACCGAGGGCAGCGCGTTGATTCCTTCTTCAAACGCCGCCTCAAACCCTTTGCCGCCGCCGCCGTGGTCTCCGGATCGCCTCCGTTGTCGCTCAGGCGCCGCGCCGCAGTCTCCGCCCCGCAACGGACATTCTCCGCGCCGTTGCCAGCCAGAGAGAAACTCCACCAAGTTAGGGTGAGTTTCGATCCTCTCGTGCTTCAACCTCCGATTCTATGCACGATTGGTTTGCCTAGCTTCTTGCCACGTTTGAGATCTTCCTATCCAGCAGATTAGTTCTTAGAACGAAATTGAGTAAAAGTTTTAGGTTAGGTTTCCACAACACATCTCGGTGAGACCGATTCTACATTCTCGGATGACCGATTTGGCCTCTGGCCATTGCAGATCAGACTTTTCGTCCAACCGAAGTTGTGCAAATCGGTGTGACCGAAATGAGGATTTAGTGAAACCCTAGTGTTCTCGGCTAGACTGAAACCCATTTCGTCCAACCGAAAGTGGTGTGAATGGTTCTGTTTAGACACTTCGGATTCACCGAATTTTAGACTCGGTCCGACCAAATGCATTCTCGTGAAAACCTAAAACTGAAATTTGAACTCATTTTTTTGCAAAATCTTCTCCAGCTTTGTGATAACTCTTCTATTCTCGCCTAATATTTTCACAAAGTTGTCACCATGTCGATGCCGATGACGTAACAGGTCTGAATCACCAATTGCTGAGATTCCAGAGGCAGGCACTAGTCCTGAGGCCAGCAGCTTTTCTGATGATGGTGAGAGGAGCACACCAAGTGGTTTGCCTCCTGCAGCCACCAGGGCCAGGAAGAAGAGGAATTCTGATGAAGAAGACTCTGATTTCATAGCTGAGGAAGAGATCTCATCTAAGCCAAAGAGGAAAGTGGTTGCCAAAGAGCATCAAGGGCAACAAACCAAGAAAGGCACCAGCAAAGTGAAGAAGTCCACAGTTGCTAAGAAGCTGAGCATGGAAGAGGAAACTTCGAGCAAAGTGAAGAAAACTTCCAAGAGGAAGAGAATTGTGCATGATGAAGCAGCAAATTCTGATGATTCTGATGAGGAAGCACCCCAGCCTCCTCAGAAGCCTAAGTTGATGGGTGATGCCATCAGGTCAGGAGCACCTTCAAAGTCTAAGCCATCTGCTCCAAAGAAAGGCAGCTCAAGCCAAGCCTGCCGCCAAGCCCAAGAAAACTGTCAGGAACATCCCAGCTTCAGAGAAGAAGAAAGACAATGTGCCACCAGCTGAGTCAGATGATGAGGCACCTGTGTTGCTGAAACTCCGTCAGAAATTGCCTATTCACAATGATGCTCATCCTCGAGCTGAAAACATGAAGGAAAGAAAGGATAAAGGTCTCGTGCTATGGAGACAAGCTGATCCATATGCCGTGAGGAGAAGAACTGCTGTTGATCCAAGGTTCCACACCGAGAGCAGCAAGATTTCTATGAGATGTGCTTATGGACAAGAAGCCCATTGTTGCGACACTCGCTATGTTGATCGGATATATTGATAGTGAAGAGCACAGAGACTACTTTCCACATGTGCATGAGAGCTTCACCGCATGTGGTGTTGCTGATTTCGCTGGTCGGTTGATGATTGGAATGATGAGATGATCATGCAATTCTATGCCACACTCATTTCTATCCAGATGGCAGGATTGTATGGATGACTCAAGGTCGAGATTCTCTTCAACTGTTGAAGAATGGGCAGCACGCTGAATGCTCCAAAGGTCAAGAGAAGATGATGTTGATGTCTATGGAATTCCCAAGAAAACCATGAGTCTATGAAGAATATGTACAATGAGGTACCAAATAAGGATGTAGAGATCTGAAGCTCGCTCGTTGTATCATCTCCGTGCAGGTCTCCCTACCACAACACAATTTCGAGGCATACCTTGATGCCCAAGTCCGAGATCATCGCATGATAAGAGGCTATTCTATCAACATGCTGCATATACTTG
The DNA here is from genome assembly GCA_021437245.1 of Aegilops speltoides. NCBI lineage: Eukaryota > Viridiplantae > Streptophyta > Magnoliopsida > Poales > Poaceae > Aegilops > Aegilops speltoides. The sequence goes on from CM038143.1 coordinate 432,736,654, forward strand.
ATCGAAGGCACCTTTCAAGGTGATGGACCGATAGTTGAGACTATCAAGAGGACTGCAGCAGACTGTAAGAGGTCATGTGGATTTGCCCCACATTCAGATGCTTATCAATGCCAAGTTTGGCACGGGCACCTACTTGTTGGATAGACCACACTTGCCATCGCAGCCCGAGCATGAGGACAATGAAGTTGTGATGATGAGGATGATCCCACGCCTGTTGAAGGTCAAGCAAAGTCCTGAAGTTGCCAAACAAGCTAAAGTCGAGAAGGAAGCAGCAGCAGCAAGCAGCAGCCTAAACCCAAGAGTGTTGGAGAGCAGCCCTTGAAGCTACCTGAGGATTGAACAACGCCTGCCAGCATTGTGCGCCTCGTGGAGAGTCTTGAGAGGATTGTTGAAGACAAGTTCCATGCTCGATGTCAAGTCGATCAAGTGCAAGTCACCACAACAAGCTTGAGGCAGATATCGAGGAAGCCAAGAGGAGAAGGAAGAGCTCATGAAGGAGATGCAGGATGACCTAGTCCAGATGATTATGAATAGCCTGCCCGGTTCCCACAAGACCCAGATCAGCTGCTATTCCAAAGGATGTACACCAGTGACTACAGCCTCAAGACCTCCCACAGCTCCATCGGCCCAGCTCCAGCCCAAAGGACCACTCCTCCAGCTCCACGACATCACCAAGCCTTTGCAGATGCAGCCATCTCAACTCCATCAACCTGCATAGAGCCGCCAGAGAGTCCCTAGTGACGCTTAGCTCTATACCTTTCAACTTTTTGGTAACTTGTTGCCAAAGGGGAGAAATTGTATAGATCATAGGACTTCGAGAGAGAGAGTGCTTGCTTTTGCTCTTTCGCTTCGCTTGCGCCTTTTTGAGATACTTTTGAGTTTTTCGAGACATTCCGTGTGTTTGATACTACGCTTGTTTCACTTTGATGAGTGCTTGATCATACTATGCCTTAATGTGTGCTTAATGCTTATCATATGCTATTCATATCTTGTATGATCATTTACTCATGTCTTGGTGATTGGGTGCATGCTATTCATTCTTATCATTTTGTGCGCCCACCAAGATGTATGTGACATGGAAGAGTGACCCATGATCCTAATCGATTGTGCATTTGCATTCAAACGCAAATCTTAAATAATGCACAAATTTAGGGGAGCTCTTGCTTATCACATACTTCTCAAAGCGATTTATATTATTCATTGATTATATCATTTGTCGAAGTTTTGATCTATATGTTGTCATCAATTACCAAAAGGGGAGATTGAAAGTGCAACTAATCCCGGTGGTTTTGGTAATTAATAACAACATATATATCATTGAACTAATAGTTTCTTGAGAATCATTTCGAAAGTTCAAGGATATGGGTATGGCAATGACTCAAGATGTGGACCCTCAAAATGCTAAGGCAAGCATTGGCAAAAGCTCAAGACTCCATTTTTGGTTTAGTGATCCAAGATCACATTGAGTCTATAGGAAAGCCAATACTATTAAAAGGGATGAGGTTATGATAATGATCCGTTGCTCAAAGTGCTTAGTGATCTATCTCCCAAACCATCAGCAATCTTTCATTCCAATATACACTCATAAGTAATCTCGGTCCCACCGATTCCATAAACTCACCACACCGAGATGAACCACCTCACCATATAGCCAAACCCTAGAAATTTCGGATTTTCCGATTCAAACTCGGTCTCACCGAAACTAGTGTTGCCAAGCTTCAGAATCTTCGTCATCAAATCGGTGTCACCGAGATGATAAAGTCGGTCCCACCGAGATTGGCAAACCCTAGTCTTTGGAAGAATCGGACTCACCGAGATTGTATTTTCGGTCCCACCGAAAATCCCAACGCTCACAAGATTTGAACTTTCGGTCTCACCGAGTTGTCAACTTCGGTCCGACCGAGATTGGTCAAATGTGTGTAACGGTTGATTTTGTGTGGAGGCTATAAATACCCTCCACCTCCTCTTCATTCGTGGAGAGAGCCATCGAAAGAACTACCACTCCTACCTTACATTTCTCGAGAAGAAAACTACCTACCCTTGTGTTGAGATCAAGTTGCTCCACTCCCACCATATGAAACTTGATTTCTAGCCTTCCCAAGTTGCTTTCCACTCAATCCTTTCTTCCACCACAGCCAAATCAGTGAGGAGAGTTGAGTGTTGGGGAGATTATCATTTGAAGCACAAGAGCAAGGAGTTCATCATCACCAACACCATCTATTACCTTTTGGAGGGTGGTGCCTCCTAGATTGGTTAGGTGTCGCTTGGGAGCCTCCACAAGATGTGGAGTTGAACCAAGAAGTTTGTAAGGGCAAGGAGATCGCTTACTTCGTGAAGATCTACCCCGAGTAAGGCTAGTCCTCCGTGGGCGATGCCATGATGGCATAGACAAGGTTGCTTCTTCGTGGACCCTTCGTGGGTGGAGCCTCCGTGGACTCTCGCAGCTGCTATCCTCCGTGGGTTGAAGTCTCCATCAACGTGATTGACGATAGCACCACCTATCGGAACCACGAGAAAATCTCCGTGTTCCAAATTGCGCTTGCTCTTCTCCACCTCTCTTTACTACATGTGCAATTTACTTTCCGCTGCAAATACTCTAGAATTGCATGTGTAGGGTGATACTTGACTTGATCATCATTGTGAACTTGCCAAAACTTGTCTTAATCAAAAGGCTGAATTTTTATATTGTCAAGTAGTCTAATCACCCCCCCTCTAGACATACTTTCGATCCTACACGGCCACAAACCCCATGGCCAGAGAGCGATCTGATCTCGCCGCCCGTATGAGGGAGAGCCCTCGCGCAGTACATACAGTAGATTCAGCCCGTGCAACAAGCAACATCTCAGACGCCCACCCCGCCGTAGTTATCGCCAAGCCCATCGTAACATGCGTAATCTGCAGGATGAGGGAGGAGATGGCGATGTGCAAGATCGAGATGTCACCGAGCTGTATGCTCTAGCCGACAAGCGCACGGGCTGAGGAGGGAGGAAAATCCCGTGAGAGACTGCAGGAGCAGAGGGATCTCGACAAGAAGATGCCTCCCTAAGGAAGAACCGGAGGCGGAACAATGTAAAAAAGAAAGGCTAAGTATGTGCTAGCTGCCGAAAGCATTCCAAGAACGGAGGCGGCCCGACAAGACCAAAGTCGATGACTCCCGCGAGGCTGTGGTAGCCGCCGACAAGGTGATGGCTCCGGCAAGCGATATTGCAAGATCCACCGCACCAAGGGCCATGACCTCCAAACCTGCAAAAAAGTCGAGCAGATGGCGGAGCTACAGAAAGCTGAGTACGAGCGCCGCGACAAGGAGAGAGCCCAGGGAGGCGGCGGAGGATCCGACAAGAAGTTTCCCGCTCGGGGAGGGCGCCCCGGCAAACCCAAGCAGCGGCAAGGTGACAGACCTCCCCGGGGCCGCGACAAGGACAAAGATGAAGATGAGGATGATGAGATGGAGGAAGATGAGACTGATGACCAAGAGTTTCAGAAGGCAACAGAGGTGTTGTGCATCGATGGCGGTGCCTCTCTGCACACCTCGCACCGCCAACTCAAGCAGTGGGTGCGAGAAGTGAACGCAGCGGAGCCGTCCGCCGAGTCGCCAAGAAGCCTCTCAAGTGGTCCAAAGACGCCTTCACCTTCGATGTTGAGGACCACCCTGATCGTGATCATCGCGGCTCGGGTGCTTGCCGATGTTGGTCTCACTAACGATCCGCAACCTCAAGGTCACGAAGATGTTGGTTGACGGTGGAGCCGGCCTCAATCTGATCTCTTCAAAGAAGGTTTCAAGAAACTCCAGATCCCCGACAATGAAGCTCAAGAGACTGGTACCTTTCAAGGAATAAATCCAGGAAGGAGCAAGCCAAGGGGAAGATCACACCGCCAAAGGACGCTTGGCAGCGAACTGAATTTCGTGACGTAGAGGGTCACATTCGATGTCGCTGATTTCCCATCGCCTACAATCGGATACTCGGCCGACCAGCGCTGCCAAGTTCGTGGCAGCCTCTCACTACGCCTCTACAATGTGCTCAAGATGCCTGGTCCGATATGTGTCATTTCTGTCCAAGGCGACAAGAAAGATGCACTTATCTCCAGACCGACAAGATCTACCGGGAAGCAGCAGCAGCAGAAGAGCGCAGCCACTTGCCGCCAAGCTCCCTGGGAAGAAGAATGCCAAGTCCGTAAGAGCAGCTCGATGCCCACTCCGCAAGCGCATTCTTCGAGTGCTGCGCACGCCGCCGAGGATGCACCATCGAGCTCCACCGCAAGTGCAAGAAGGCAAAGGCAGTTCTACCAAAGACTAAGCCCGCAAGAACAGCTCGTGTTCACTCCGCAAACGCATCTCTCCGGAGTGCTGCGCCGCCGAGGACGCGCCATTGAGCCCCATCGCCAAGAGAGCAAAGAGAGCCATCGCTTAAACTTTTGAGTCGATCCCTTGAAAGGCCGTACTTTGTATGGAAAACTCAGCAAGAAGGGATCGAATCGCGGGCTGTTGTGCCCTTGATCTGCTTTCGAGTCCGCTTAACGATGAAAGCGCTACCGCAACTAGCCCGACGAGTTTTTCCTGCCAGAGGCAACACCGCCAGCGGGCTGCTGATGTTCCGCACTCAGCAAGTGTGTTTGCACCTGTGGGTTCCCTGAAAGCGTGAGGGTGAAAACATACAAGGAAGGGGATCAAGGGAGAAGTGCGCCCTGCCGGGCTACGTAAGACTAAAAAGGTAAGTTACCCAAGTTTGAGTACGTAACACTTTCAGCTTTTTAATTTTCTATGTTATATTCCTTGAGCTGCTCGTGTTTTGTATGGAAAACTCAGACGCTGGAGGAACCAACTCGAGAAAGTTGTTGCCTTTGCTTTGTTTCGAGTCCGCCAACAATACAAGGCAAGGCAGAATCTCGGTTCCCGACAAGGTTTCTTGCCGGAGACAAGATCTAGAAGGGTTGCTGATGTTCCGACTCTCAGAAGTGTGTTAGCGCCGCAAGTTTCCTAAAAGCGAGGGGTAAAAACATACAAGGGATGTGATGGGGTAGAGGAGGTAACGAGAAAGCCTCGCCATGGGACGCCCTTGTATGAGAAACTTGTGCGCTGAGGAGCCGACTGTGGGCTAAGTTGGCGCCTTGATTTGTTTTCGAGTCCGCTCAACAATGAAAGCGCTACCGCAACTAGCTCCGACGAGGTTTCTGCCGGAGGCAGCACCGCCAGCGGGCTGCTGATGTTCCGCACTCAAAGAAGCGGTATGCACCGCAAGTCCCCTAAAAGCGTAGAGTATAAACATACAAAGGGTGAAACATGGCATTGCATTGCCCAACATGAAGTTACGTCACAAACAGTAACTTATTACGGCGCTGTCTAAGCTTTTTTTTCATGACTGAAATAACAGCGACAAGGAAAGAACAGAAGGGCGCACTGGCACCTGGGCCCCGGCAAACCGGCATTACTGGGGGCTGCGAGTACCAAGATTCCTTCGCGGCAAGCCAGAGTCGCCGGGGGCTGTGATATCAGATAAGTTTTTCATCCTCATCATGCATCCTCTTATGGATCGGGAATGCGAGGCCGCTGCCCTGAACGAAAGCGTGCGTTTTGTATGGAAAAACTCAGGCGCAGAGGAGCCGAATCACAAGCTAAGTTGCGCCTTGATTTGTTTTCGAGTCCGCTCAACAATGCAAGTGCGCAAGTAATCGCCCGACAAGGTTTTTTGCGAAATAAGACTCACCATGGGCTGCCGATGTTCCAAGACTCAAGAAGTGTGCTTGCGCCGCAAGTTCCTCTATAGCGTAGGGTGGAAACATACAAGGCGCGAATCAAGTAAAGGATATAACCCGCAAGCATTCCCTCTTTTCATTAAAAACATCCCATTCCAAAGACAAGTCCATAGAGGATGAAAACATGAAAGAGAGGATTACAAGTTTTAAATGCAGCTAAGGCCCAAGGCTTACAAATTGAAAAAAAGATAAGATGCCCGTGAATCCTCTCCTGCTTTCTTCAGAGGTAGGTCAAGGAGGCCCCGCAAGAGAAGTTTGCCGAAGGGCAAAAGGGGCGCCTAGGTGAGCTACGGGTGCCAGAAGACACCAAGAGAAAATCCCGGGAGCCAGCCAGGAGCTTGGCGGAGACGGAGGCGCCGGAAGTAGAGCTCGAAGACGGGGCGGCAGGACGCCAAGATTGCCGAGGGCACCTCGCCTCAGATTCGACTTGACGGCCTTGCCGCCACCCTCTTCCTCTTCTTCGCAGCCTCCCACGCCAGCCGCCAAGGAGACGGCCCCGAGTTCGAAGGCCGGCAACCCGGATGATCGGGTCGCCGGTGGCGCGCGAGGCGACGCCGACGCCTAGTCGGACTCCGGCCATCCTCGTTGTCAAGCCGGTCCTCCTCGCTACTCGCCGAGGAGGAGCCTTCGCATCGGAGGAGCTGTCCACGCAGCATCTCGCCCGGGTGCCGGAGTCCCCGAAGACCTTGACGGCGAGAAGGTTGCCCTCCATTAACTTAAAATGGAAGGTGAACCCCGCCATCAAGCTATGGATGCGGGCGAACGTCTTCCACCCTTGATCGAAATACATCACGCCGGGGGCTGGGGATACGACACTAACTCGCGTGCCGCTGATCCCACAGCCCCTCATGCGCAATTCCAACATCTCGGGCGGGTCCGCCCATCGCTCTCGCAAACGGAGCCGGGAAGACGGAGGCGACGACGAGGTGCCCGGCGCAGCTTGGACGAAGAACTCCTGTGGATCGCCCCGTGTGGACCGGCCGAGGAGAGGAGCTGCCGGCGGAGGCGGGGTGGCGCACCGCCCGCCGCCTCCCCGAAGCGCCCGACCACGCCCTCGACTCGCCACGACTCGCCTCCCTCTTCCCATCGTGGGCTGGCTCCGCCACCACCGGGCGCGATAGGGAGAGGTGCGCTGCCTGGTGGCGACCCTTGCCGCCACCGACGAAGGACCAGGGTTCCCCGCCTCCATGGCGGGTGAGAGAAAGAGAAGCGTGGTTGAAGAAAAGAGAAGAGGAGGAAGTGCGATTTTGCATTCCTTCCGCCTTTTTTTAAGGAGCGAGGTGGGGCTCACCGCCTGGCCAGCCAATCACAGACGGGAGAGCAGAGGAACGGGCCGACCCACCTCCTCCGCCTGCGGACGGCTCGGGTCTCCCACCTTCACCGCTTGACGCACCCCACGCCGCATGGGAGCTGCGTGGCGGGAGGCGGCCGAGGCGACAGACGAACTGACCTCACCCTACCCCGTGAGCATAGGGGTGGGCGCCTGAACAAGGCAAGACCACCCACGCCCCATGACGCCGCTGATTGACGCGCGCTGCTACGGGAGGGTGTGGTGGATTTGGGGCGGATTCGCTTGGCCCCTGTGCAGCAAGCGTCTGCAGAATCGCTTTTGGGCCTGGCCCAACAACGCCGCACCATGTATGGCCCAGTTCGGGGCTCTGTCGGTGTATTAAAGTAGGGGTACCTTAGTACCCCGAACTTGTGCACGGGCAACAGCAGCACTTCATGGCAAGGCTTGCTTGGGCGCCCGCCAAGTCCCTTCGCTATTTCCTATTACTCGCCATTCAAGGACAAAGTATCAACTGAGAAGACATAGATCCCGGCAAGAGAAGCTTGCCGGGGAGGACAAAGGCCTCGGCAAGAGGAGCTTGCCGGGAAGGCAAACCAAGGCGCTTCTGAAGACTTGCCGTGATGCTCCAAGCCCCAAGCAAGGCCCGACGACCGCAAGCTTGCCGGGCGAACAAGAGAAGGATCAAGGCAAGGCGCTTGTCGCAAGCAAGGCTACCACCCCGCACCCAAACTCCAGCAAGATCCAGAACGTGTCACCCTGTGGCCATCCCAGAGCATGTGGCGAGGCGCCGCACAGCCATGCGGAGCGAGGTGGCAAGCGGAGCCGACATAGAGGCCATCGTGGCAACCGTGGCTCACCTAACGGTCGCTTTTTGCACTGTTAGGGCGACTCAGACGGGCATTAAATGCCCTTGTCCCCGCCACGAGTTAGGTAGGGACACTGCTGACACTCAAGTACCAACCTGCGCTTTTACTCTTTTACCCCCTCTTCCTACGCTGCCACCTGTGGGTGCCCCCTTCAGACTATAAAAGGGAGGCCCATGCGCACGTAGAAGGGGTTCGGCCAGTTGGGAACTTTTCCAAACTGGGGTTCCACAGTTCGTAGATCCAACACCACTATACGCTCGCGCCCTCGAGCAAGAACAAATAAAAACACAAGGCAGCAGAGGAGTTTTATCTCCCGAGAGCTCCGGCCGGGTAAAATCGCCCGTCTCCCCCGCCAGCCCGACCTCGATCTGCTCTGCACACGCCCTCCACTCCCTTGCCGGACTAGAAGGGGCCCCCTGCCCCATAGGTGCTCGTGGCCACAGAGACGCCCCGACACCTTCCCAGCCGGACAGCTGCTCTGCAGTCTATGGCCGGGTAAGGAATTCAGCCGACTGAGAAGGCAAGGACTCAAGCTTTCTTAGATTATGGTAGAGTAGGGAAGGAAGCCGGCCAGCCGACTGCTTCGACAGTCGGTTGGCGAGGGGGGGAGCCGGCTTGTGTTATGTAAGTTCGTTAGTCCTTAGCCATTTTTTCATGTGGGCATCCTTTCCGCCTTTAGCTCTTGCTAGTCGGGCAGCCGATTCTTCGAGTTGTGACTCTCGCAAGAGAGGGCTTGGGTGACGGCACATTACTTGTCTGACTGTAGTTAGAACTTGGACATAACTCAAGGCGGCAAGTCCCCGGGCCGATTAGTCGAACCCGGTGCCGGACGGAGAAAGTAAATGCAGTAGGGTAACTATGGGAGTGATACCCGGCATACATAGATAAAATAGGGTAGTCCCCGAGAACTCCTCGGGGGCCCGTTGTCTCATACTTAATACAAATGGTACCGTGATACATACTGCATTTCAACTGTAAAATCTTCGAAGAAGATTGGCGTTCCACGAGCGCTCCGAATCCTTGCCGGAGTCGTCTCTCTTGCGCCTTCGCTTCGCGGCCGATTAGGTAATTGGAGTCGCTTCCCAGCCCGGCTGATGACGGCGGGGCCTTCCTAAGGGCCGAGAGTTTATGCCGGCCGCATTGTTCACGGATCAGCCGGGGCACAAGGTCTCCCTCTTGGAAAGTTCTTGGCTTCACTCTCCGACTGTGGTAACGGCGTAGTCCTTGCTGGTAGATGGCGGACCGGCTGAGGGCTAACAGCCGACTTTCTTCCAGCAAGTCGACACCGTCTTCTCTTGCTTCCTTGGCCTCCGCCTTCGTGTACATGGTGACTCGAGGTGAGTCGAACTCGATGTCAGTTGTGATGACGGCCTCAGCACCATATACAAGGAAGAAGGGCGTGAAGTCGGTCGACTTGTTAGGAGTAGTACGCAGACTCCAGAGAACGGCCGGCATCTCATCGAGCTAGCAGCCGGCCGAACGCTCCAATGGCACGACCAGTCGGGGCTTGATGCCAGAGAGGATGAGGCCGTTTGCTCGCTCGACATGGCCGTTTGACTGTGGGTGGGCAACGGACACTAAGTCTAGTCGGATGCCCTGTGTCGCGCAGAAACGTGCCAAAGCTCCTTTGGCGAAATTTGTGCCGTCGTCGGTGATGATGCTGTGTGGTATGCCATACCGGGTTGTAATGTCGGCAATGAATGACATGGCAGTCGGCCCATTCAGCTTCTTGATCGGCTTTGCTTCAATCCACTTGGTAAATTTGTCTACGGTGACAAGCAGATGTGTCATGCCACGCCAAGACCGCCTTGAATGGTCCGACCATGTCCAATCCCCTGCACGGCAAAGGCCAAGTGATGGGGATGGTCTTGAGTGCGTGGTTTAGGTGTTGCTTGGAGCCAAGACTTGGCACCCTTTGAAGTGTTCGACTAGTTCCTTGGCATCCTCCAATGCAATGGCCGTAAGAATCCCTCGGCGGAAGGCTCTGGCGACGAGCCACTCGAGGTGGCATGGTGGTCGCATTCGCCTTGGTGGATGTCTTCGAGGATTGCTATGCCCTTCTCTTGCTCGACACAGCGCTAGAAGACTCCGGTAGCGCTGCGCCTAACTAGCTCTTGATTCATTATTGTGTAGGCTCCGCTCGGCGTTGACTTGTCTCGCCGAGATCTTGTCACCGGTAGTTCTCCATTCACCGTAAACCGGAGGATGGGTTGAGCCCATGATGGAGCTGTGATTTCTTCGATCGCTAAGACGGCTATCGCAACCAGTGGTGGGCAAAGCTAGGTTGTGAGGAGTTGAGTCGGCCTCCGCTTTGTGCATCGCAGCCCCCGGCCGGTTTGACTATGGCAGTCCTCGGGCCGGTTCGACTATGGAAGTCCCCGAGCCGGCCGCCAAGTCCCTCGGCCGCCGCCTGGTCCCCAAGTCGATCCGATCGCTACGGTGTCAGCGGCACGAAGATGGAACCGATTCCGAGACGGCTTGACAGATGGCTTGAAGAGGCGCTGAGGGCGACGCCGTTGGTATAGCTTGTCGGTGGAGCCTATTCGCGCTGTGGCATCCGCTTGCTCATTATCGGCCCAAGGCACGTGAAGGAACTCGCACCCCTCGAAATATCCGCTGAGCTGTTGGACAAGGAAACGGTAGCTCGCCATGTTTGCGTCCTTGGCATCCAAGTTGCCGGATGACTGCTGTACCACTAAGTCCGAGTCGCCATAACACAGGATCCGGTGGATGCCGAGTTCCTTGGCTAGCCGGAGCCCGTGTATGAGCGCCTCGTACTTGGCCACATTGTTAGAGGTGGCAAAGTGGATTTGCAATGTGTATCTGAGTTTGTCGCCCTTGGGAGAGGTGAGGACGATGCTGGCTCCCAAGCCGGTGCGTATCTTGGATCCGTCAAAATGCATCCGCCAATGAGTGGAGTCCGGGGCAGCCGGCAGGTACTGGGTCTTGGCCCAGTCGATGAGGAAGTCGGCCAGCGCTTGGGACTTGATGGCGGTGCGGGGTTGATAGTAGATTGTGTAAGGAGCCAGCCAAGAATGGTCTATTTCACCACTCGCCGGATGCATCCCGGCTGCCTATGATCTCGGCAAGCGGGGCTGTGCATACGACCGTGATGGGATGTTCTTGAAAGTAGGGCTTGAGTTTCTTGGAGGCGAAGTACACACCATAGCACATTTTCTGATAGTGCGGGTAGTTCTGCTTCGACGTGGATAATACTTTGCTCAAATAATACACCGGCCTTTGGACTAGCTGAACTAGGCCTTCCTCTGGGCATTGAACCACAATGATTGTGCTGACCACCCGGCTGGTGGCGACGATGTAGAGGAGCATGGGCTCCTTCTCAGTTGGGGCCACCAAGACAGGCGGTGTGGATATCATCTTCTTCAACTCGTGGAATGCTTGATCTGCCTGGTCATTCCACTCAAAATGAGCGGACTTCTTCATGAGTCGGTAGAGGGGGAGAGCCTTCTCTCCGAGCCGGCTCATGAAGCGGTTCGAAGACGCCAGGCATCTGGTGAATTTCTGGACATCTCGTAGCTTGGTAGGGACCTTCATTCTCTCTATGGCCTTGATCTTCACTGGGTTGCACTCGATGCCGCGTTCGGAGACCAGGAAGCCTAGAAGTTGGCTGGCTAGTTCCCCGAACACGCAGTTCTCCTAGTTGAGCTTGATCTAAAACCGGCGCAAATTCTCAAAGGTTTCCTTGAGGTCTTCCAGCAGGGTGCCGTGTTTATTCGTTTTCACCACAACATCGTCTACATAAACGTGGGAATTTCTGCCGAGTTGCTTGAGGAGGCATTTCTGCATGCAACGCTGAAAAGTGGCACCGGCATTTCTCAAGCTGAATGTCATAGTCAGGTAACACAAAGCTCCAAATGGGGTGATGAAGGCGGTCTTCAAGCGATCAGCCGGGTTCAGCTTTATCTGGTGGTAGCCGGAATAAGCATCCAAGAAACTCAACAGCTTGCATCCGGCTGTGGAGTCTATCACTTGGTCAATCCTTGGCAGGGCGAACGGATCTTTGGGGCAGGCTTTGTTGTGGCTGGTGTAATCGATACACATGCGCCACTGCTTGTTCTTCTTAAGCACGAGGACCGGGTTGGCAAGCCATTCTGGAAAGAACACTTCCATAATGAAGCCGGCTGCCAGAAGCCGGGCTATCTCTTCTCCGACTACTCTTCTTCTCTCTTCCGACAGCGCGCAAGGGCTACCCGACCGCTTTGCGCCGATCGGACGTAGCTTGTGCTCAGCGAACTGTCAGACACCGCATGTCTTTGGGAGACCATGCGAATATGTCCCGATTCTCACGGAGGAAATCGACGAGCTCGCTTTTCCTATTTGCTGTCAAGGCTCAGGCTTATGACAGCGCAAGCCTCTCCGTGTGCTCGGGTCCAAGGGTATCTTCTTTGTCTCATTGGCCGCTGGAAAGAACCTTGAGCTTCACATTCTTTGGGGTCGGGGACAAAGCCGCTGCTTGCCGCCCAAGGCCACAACTCGTCCAGCATCTTCTATTCTTCGCAATCATGAGGGACTCGCCACCGACCATCGGGCTGCTGCACACTCGTAAGACTTCTTGTAGTCTCCGGCTATGGTGATAATGCCCTTGGAACTCGGCATCTTCATCTTGAGGTAGGCATAGTGGGGCACAGCCATAAACTTGGCCAATGCTGGTCGGCCAAGCACTGCGTGGTACGGGCTCTCGAAATCCACTACCTTGAACCATATTGCCTCTCGGCGGAAATGATCCTTGTCTCCGAAGAGGACATCCATCTTGATCTTGCCGATTGTTGAGCAGGATAGGCCGGGTACGATGCCATGGAACACAATCCGGCTAGGCATGAGTTGCTTCGGCTTGATGTTGAGCTTCTCCATTGTGTCTCTGCATGTAATGTTCATATCGCTCCGCCGCCTATCGCGACGCTGGAGAAATGAGCGGCTCGCCTCTTCGTCGCTAGGGTAGCATACAGAACAAGGGCACAAGAGCCAGGAGACGGATCACCTCTGGGTGGTCGTCCCGGCTCCAACTGATGGGCTTCTCCGACCAGTGCATGAACTCAGGGTTACTGGAGGTGACCGCGTTGACTTCTTGGTGTTGTCGGCGCCGACTTTGCTGATCGTCCGGTTAGCTTGTGAAGACGACGTAGGCGACATGCTCGTCAGGGAACTCATCGTGGACGGCTCCGACTGCTGGCCGAGCGGCCGGCTGCTGGGGGGCAGGAGGCCGCTGGCCCACAGGCGGAGGCGGCAATAACCCCTCGCCCTTGGAGATTCGGGTGAGCCAATGGCAATTTCGGGTCGTATGGTTGGATGGCTTCGCGCCACTGTGGAACTTGCAGGGGGCGTTGAGAGTTTGCTCGTAGGATAAAGCCGGCTGCCAAGCCGCCCTGCCGCCCTTCTGCTTCTTAGGAGTCGGCCGTCCGTCAAGCTACTCTTCTTCGACAGTAGCCACCTGCTGACTGGTGGAAAGCGGCATTGGAGCCTTGCGCTTGTTGTCGTTCTGGTACAGGCGCCGGGTGGACTCTCCAGCCGGCGTCTTGGGAGCCGGCGCAAGCACTTTCCCAGAAGCGTCGACTCGGAGCTCGGTCTTCATGGAGGAGTCGGCCGTGGCGTATTTGTCCGCGATGATCAACAACTCGTCGAGGGTAGTCGGCTCGTCGCAAAGGAGTCGGTGCTTAAGGAGGGTTCCCTCTCGGCACCCGGCTGTGAAGTACTCGATTGCCTGAACCTCGTGCACCCCTTCGCAGGAGTTTTGGAGCTTGGCCCAACGCGTGAGGTAGTCACGAGTCGACTCGTTGGGTCCTTGCACGCACAAGGAGAGCTGTCGGGGCTTGGGAGCCCGCTTGTAGGTGCTGGTGAAGTTGTGGATGAAGGCTTCCGTGAAGTCGAGCCAGCTGTTGATGCTGTAAGGCTTCAGGCTGTTGAGCCAGGTACATGCCGTGCCTTGGAGCATCAGGGGGACATATTTCACGGCAATGCACCGGTTGCCGTTTGCTATCCGAACCGCAGTGGAGTAGTCGATTGTCACATCCCTAGTCCTGGTATGCGGTAGGCTAGCCCTTCATGTGTGCATCATGTTTAAATTTTGAAATGAACTTGAAATGGGGGATGTTCAAACCCTAGCATAAAAAGGAATCCACCAGGTTCAACTAAAATATTTTTCAGCGAACCCAAATGGCCTTCAAAAAATGTTCATCATTTTTGGAAATGCTGGAAACAGCAACCAGAGGTGATGCACATTTTTGCATGACATTTTGGATTGTTGAATTAACACATATTGTATTTTGAATTGGAGCAAATAAATACTATAAATACTTTATTGCTCCAACAATTCTGATTTTTGTTGAGGGTCTTTGGAATAATCCTTTTAGTCCCTGAAAAATTTATCAGAAGCAACAAAATTAGTTTGGTTCAAAAACCAAATTAAAACAAATGTCAGAAATAGAAAACATTAACAAAATAGAGTAAGGAGAAACTCACCTGCCCTCACCCACCAAGGCCCACCTGGCCGGCCCAGTTGGCCAGCCCAACCCACCTGGCCCTCCCCTGTCGTCTTCCTCCTTGCCAGGAGGACGAGCGCATGGCCGCAGCGCGCCGGCATGTGCCCCGGCCACCTCCACCCTGCTCGCTCAGGTCCCGCCGCTGGATCTCTCTGCCGCCACGCACCCCCTGTGCCTACCACTCTCCCCCAACACTCTCCTCCTCCTTTTTTTTCGCCTGAACGCCTGGCCGCCGCCGCCACCACCATGACACCGCCATCCCGGCGACGCCTGAGGTGCCCAAGAGCTCCGCCTAGTACCCCTCTTCCTCTCGCTGTTGCAACGCCGACGCCCAAGTGCCTCCACGCCGTCGTCTTCAACCTCCCGACGCCGGAGATCTCCATCGCCGCCCCGACTACTCCGGCCTCTCCCCGAGCCCACTGACCAACCCCGCGGAACCGCTGTGAGCTCCTATGCCCCTCGCCCCTCTCCCCGTCGATGCATTCGTCCTCTAGCCCCGATCCCCAACCGTGATTGAAGCATCTCGCCGCCGGCCATGGCGTAGCCGTGGCCACACCTGCGCAAGCTCACAACCGAGCGCGCCACCATGCTCAGCACGTTCCTAGGAGTCGACCGCAACCACCCGCGGCTCCGACCGTTCCCTGCAGCGCCTAACCCGCTGTTGGCCGAACTCCGGCCGCCACAAAGTTGCCACCGCTGTTGATTTAGTCCACTCTGGTGCGAGCTGTTGCCACCGTTGGATGTGCAAGACTCCCAGCTTTCCGTAGCCGCAAACCACGTCCAAAACCGAGCCTTGTGGGCGTTTCCCGAGCACCTCCGCCGTCTCTGGCGTCGCCGGCGACGAGCCGTGGACCAGGTCCGGCGAGGTTGACTCGTTAGACCAGGGTTTGACCTCCCCCTCCCCCCCCCCGTGTGTCACTGACGTCTGGGCCACCCCCCTTACACTTTTAGCTAGTATTAGTTTAACACTAATTAACCTAGGTTAGTTAGCTAATTACTTGCTGACCAGTGGGCCCAAGCCCCAAAAACAATTTAGTTAGAATTAACTTAAGGCTAATTAACTTGGTTAATTAGTTGTGCCACCACAGCTGGGACCCACCGTCGTTTGACTCGACGACCTCGCCGACCTGCTGAGGTCAGCATGACGCGATGCTGATGCAGTAAATGATTTTCCGGATTTAAAATAATCCAGGAAATATCAGAAAATATCCTAAACTTCTAAAAATCATAGAAATTAATCTATAACTCCAAATAAAATAAATTATATATCAAAAATGATGATAAAAATCCAAAGAATCTGTTTATGGCATTATCATGCATGCTTGAACAAATTAAAGCTGCTGTATACACCAATTTGAATTAACGGCATTTGAAATGTCATATATGGAGTTTGAATTTGAATCTTAGATTCAAACCAACTCCATTTAACCTGCTGCTAGTTGCATTAGCTCAAATCACAGCATATTGCCATGTCACACTCATGCATCATATTGTTGCATTGCATTGATTGTGTTCTTTCTCTGTTGCCGGTGTTTGTTCCCCCTCAGTAGACGTGGTTCCGACGATGAGTTCGATGACACCGATGAAGAACTATATTATCTTCAGAAGTGCCAGGCAAGCAAACCCCCCTTGTTCATTCCGATACAATCCCACTCTCTCTCTCTCTCTCTCCTGCTCTCTTTTACTGCATTAGGACAACAACGACATATTTGTTACTTTCTGCGGTAGCTGAACCCCTTATCCTCTGCATGACCTGTCATTGCCACAATAAATAGATGAAACCCACTAGCATGAGTAGGAGTTGTTTGAGCCTTGATGTGCCTACTCATTCATGTTTGTTTGCCATGCCTGCTACTGCTTAGAGTTGAGTCAGGCCTGATTCATCGGGGATGAATTGGAGGCGTGTAAACATGTCCTACTGTGTGTGAGCTAAGTGTGTGAACACGATTTGGTAAAGGTAGCTGTGAGAGGCCATGTAGGACTACATGGTGGGTTGTCTCATTTAAGTCGTCCTCAGGAACTGAGTTCTGTGTTTGTGATCCATGAACAACTACTACCACGCATTGGAATGCTTAAGTGCCCCTCTCAACTTATTAATCAACCTGATCTCTGTCCAGGAGTTGCAACTAGTTTTTGGTGTTTGTAGGTAGTGTTTGTAGTCTACCAAGTGGCACCCGGTACAGGTGGGCTTGGGACAGACAAGGCACAGTGGCACGGTGTACCAAGCATAGATCCACCCGTCGAGGTGGGCTTGGGAACCCTGCTCACATCGATTGGGGCCGTGAGCGACACCCCGGCCGGATCTCCTTGCGGATGGAACCCGAATAGGCGATAAACCTGGATGAGAGACTTGTGTGGTTAGTCAGGTCGTGGCCGACTCCCTCGCCAGGCTTCCGTTTGAAGGTTGCCGAGATACACGAGGTGTACATGGCGGTAAGTGGCGAGAGCATGTGTGAATAAGTACACCCCTGCAGGGTTAGTATGCTCTATTAGAATAGCCGTGTCCTCGGAAAAGGACTTCTGGGTTGCCTGTACAGTTCATAGACAAGTGAAAGTGGATACTCTAAAATACGCAAGATAAGCATGAGTGCTATGGATGGCATTCTCGTAGGGAGACGGGAGTGGATCCATAGTGGTGTATTGATATGGTGAATATGTGGACTTGTGTGCGCCACCTCAAAAGAGTTACTTGCAGCTGTAGTTCAGGATAGCCACCGAGTCAAAGCTAGCTTGCTGCAGTTAAACCCCACCATCCCCTTTGTTGATAATGATGCATATGTAGTTAGTTCTGATGTAAGTCTTGCTGGGTACATTTGTACTCACGTTTGCCTATTTTATGTTTTGCAGAGAGACTTCAGTCTCACTAGTAGTTTCACGTGGACTTCGACATTTAGCTTGTTACCACAGCTACGATCTTGTGCCCTCGGCAGGATCTAGTAGATAGTCAGGCTTCTCAGCCTTCTTCATTTATAGATGTCTGTACTCAGAAATGTTGAGCTTCCGCATGTGCTTTGACTTGTATGCTCTGAATGCTGGGTCATGAGACCCATGTTTGTAATATCTCGCTCCTTGGAGCCTATTGAATAAATGCTTGAGTTGTAGAATCATGTTGTGATGCCATGTTGCATTTGCACATATCGAGCATATTGTGTGTATGTTATTGAAATGCTTGGTATGTGTGGGATTTGACTATCTAGTTGTTTATCCTTAGTAGTCTCTCTTACCGGGAAATGTCTCCTAGTGATTCCACTGAGCCATGGTAGCTTGCTACTGCTCGGGAACACTTAGGCTGGCCGGCATGTGTCCTTCTTCGTACCTGTGTCTGTCCCTTCGGGGAAATGTCACACGATGAGTACGGGAGTCTTGTTAGCCCGCTATAGCCCGGTTCACCGGAGTCCTGCTAGCCCAGTGCTACAGCCTGGATCCACTCGCTGATGACCGACATGTTCGATGTTGGGTCATGGATGCCTGTCCCTGTAAGTTTGTGCCACTTTGGGTTTACGACTAGCCATGTCAGCCCGGGCTCCTTATCATATGGATGCTAGCGACACTATCATATACGCAGCCAAAAGGCATAAACGGTCCCGGCAAAGGTAAGGCGACACTGCCGGATTTCGGGTTCCGCAGACCCTTGAGGTTCAACACCGGGTGCGCACGGAGATTCAACCTTCACCGCCCGCTTCTTCACCGAATCGCTAGGATCTAAACTACCAAACGGAACAGCACAAGAGACAAGAGATTTATACTGGTTCAGGCCACCATTGTGGTGTAATACCCTACTCCAGTGTGTGGTGTGGTGGATTGCCTCTTAGGCGGATGAGGAACAGTACAATGGAAGAACAGCCTCGCGAGGGTCTGTTCTTGGCTGGCGCGATGAACTGCTAGGGGGAGTTCAGTCGCCTCTCTCTCTCTCTCTTTCTGTGTCTTTCTATCCTTGTTCTTTTGATGCCTCTACCCTGTGGGTGGCTACTCCTATTTATAGGCAAAGGCCCTGGGCCTTTTCCCAAATATTGAGCGGGTCGGCGCCAACAATTGGCCATTTTGAAGGGGACCAGCGGGTACACTTATCCTGACTAAAGTTGGTCCTCGCCTATCAAAGGCTCTGGTGGTGACGCCGGCTTGGGCTCCACAATGACTTCCTTCCGGCCGTTGGGCTGGTCTTGGTCTTGTTGCACCGAAATGGACGCCTTTGCTTGATGCTCTCGCCTGCGCTTGCTCCCTTTGCACCAAAGAGGAAAGGAGGACATCATGCTGGCCGGGCGCCTCGATCGGGCGCCCTTGGTCGTCATGGCTTGCGACATGCGCACCTTGCGAGGTACCCCGCCTTGAACTCTCCGCCTCCTCGCAAGCCAGCCTGACGAGGCCGTGCCTGAGGAAGCTCCCTGTCGTCCTCCCTGCGAGGCTTGGCCCCTCGCGAGGGTCTTGAGCTTGTGTTGATGAAGATGGGCTGTGTTGGGCGTCCTTTGAGCTACGCCGCAGGCCGCAGGCAGGCAAGTCTAGGGACCCCCATTCCCAGAACGCCGACAGTAGCCCCCGGGCCCATGGCGCGCCTGAACTTGCCTGAGCAGAGAGGCGAAAGGGCAAGTGCGAAGCGTCGCGGGCCCTAACAGCCTGCAGCCTTGGGCGCCGCGTGGCGGTTGATTGCACGTGGGCGGCACTGTTCCCCCATGCCTCCTTATTTCGTGCCTTGCTAGGCGGACTCGCTGCCGCACACAGCCGCTCCCCTTTCTGTTGCTTGAGCACTCCCTGTCCTTTCTTCTCTTGAACTCCAGCTTCTGCATCCAATCCAATCTTGAACCTTGCCCCATCCCTTTCCTGTCGTCATGGCTCCGCCGAGAAAGGGAAAAGGGAAGAAGCCCGTGCCTCCGCCTCGCTCGTTGTCAACGGCGGCCCCCGCCGTCGATCAGCCGGTCATAATCAATCAAGAAGGCCTGGGCAAGGTCCGCTCAGCCCTGGCCACCATCTTCAATGAGTGCGGGAGGATGACGGCCTGGCCCACGTCTCGCTTCTCTGTTGACAGGATTCCCACCGAGGTTCGGTATTTCGCTGGCGCCCTGTGGGTGGGACTGGTTCCCCCCTTCTCTGATTTCTTCAATGCCGTGCTTTCCCATTATCAGATCCATATGATGCATCTGGGTCCTGAATCCATCACCCTTATCGCGGTATTTGCCTTCGTTTGCGAGGCAATGATGGGCATCCTTCCTTTGGTCGCCTTGCTGCGCCACTTCTTCTCTTTGCGCCTTGTCGACCCCACCCAATGTTCGGGGTGCGTGAGCTTCATCACTGTGCGAGAGACAGCGGCTTCTGGAATTGACTTCAGTCTTCCTCCGTCTGCGCCTGAGTTTCACGAGCGGTGGCTGTATGTGGACGTAGGGGTGCCCAGCCCCCTGCTGACGGAGCCACCTTCGCCTGCTGTCCCCAACTCGGGCTGGGGCCAGGAGACACTCCCGAGCCCCCGGCTCGCCTTCGTCTGGCGCCGCTTCGAGTTCCTGAGGGAGCTTGGTTTGACGGCGCCCAAGGTGGTGAAGGAGTTCTTGCTACGCCGCGTCGCCCCTCTCCAGTGCCACTCTCATCGAATGTGGGCCTACAGCGGTCGTGGGGACCGTATGCGGCTCCAGGAAGAGGACCTGACGCCTGAAGCGCTGAGGAAGGTGCTCTTGGTCTTTACTGGGGATCCTTCTCCCAGCGGCATTCGCCAAGGGGGGGCCTTGCTGTACCTTTGCTCGAACAGGGGTGACTTCGTGAGGTAGATGCCCATCTTCGACGAATGGGGGCCGCGACCCGCTGACCTCCAGGGGCCTTGCGAGAACCCAATGGTGGTGGTTGCTCTCGCAGCCGCCCGGGGCGACTCTTCCTCAAGTGGCGGGGCAGGGAGGCATGAGCCTCCGGAGGCCGAGGGTGCCCTCGCCGAGGCGACAGCACTGGGCGGCGCTCATGAGGGAGCGGCTCCCGAGGCCCGTGCTGCCGCCGTTGAGGGTGGCGAGCGGCCGCTCGCAGTGCTTGTGGCTGAGGCTCCCGAGGCCCCAGCCGCTCTTCTTGGTGAGGCGACCGGCAGCGCGCATCAGACGGATGCCCCCGACGCGAGTCGCCTTGAGGCTTCCTCCTCGTCGCAAGCTGACCCCTGCGCTCAACTCTTGGGTCACTTCCGCGTGGACTTTTAGGCCCTACGAAAGAGGAGGGAGGCAATAGGCGATGACTACCCTTGTCGCCTGCTAAAGCGTAGGAAGTACTACGTCATCGACGAGTAAGCCTTCTCCCTTCCCTGCTCCTGACTCTTCCGTTGCTTGTTCTGATCTTTGCCCCGCAGGGCTCTTCCTTCCGAGCTCATGGGGGTGGATGAGGAGCCATCCCCCTCGCCTCCACCTCCTCCGTCGTCTTCAATCATTCCGAGTAGCCGGGCCCTTGTGGTGAGGCCGGTTGGCGAGACGAGTCATCCCGAAGCGCAACGCGGCCCTGCGCTCCCCGCGGCCTTCCTTCACGGGCCTCCTCGTGGCATAGCTAGCCTGCTGTGGGCTTCTCGTCTGGCCGTGGACCGTGATTGGCTGGGGTACTCCCGGCGCTCTTCACTTGGAGATGGACAGGCTTTAGGTCGGGCCTTCGGCAGGGTGCGCCCGGTCATCTCGAGGGCGCCAGCCCCCAGCCCCCTGCCCGACAGGGGAGTGCTTGTCGGAGTAATGGGCCACGGGTAGGCTAACCCGAGCCCCAGAACCTTTCAAGACATCGGGGCAGACTGCGCCCCTCAAGTACCTGCGGCAACTCCAAGACACGCCGAGTCCCAGAGGCGACTCCAAGATGAGCCGAGTCCCAAAGGCGACTCCAAGACGAGCCGAGTCCAGATGCGGCTCCAAGGAAGCCGACTCTGGGGAGTCGGCCTACAACTCCAACCACCCTGCTATTTAAGGGCAGGTATGGCCACAGTGCGCCGTACTCGCGGAGATCTCCACCCGGCGCAGCACTGTCGCCATGCCGGCCCTGATATCAGCCCTTGGGGGCGGAGCCCTGTACCCACGGCGGCCTGTCTGTACGGCCCGGAGACGGCAGGGCCTACCAGTCAGCGAGAGTACTGAAGACGGCGAGAGCGCCGAGAGTCGGACCCGTTGGGAGTCGGCCCCCCGGAGTCGGCTGGCCCCTCCCACGGGTCCCACACGCCATTAACCAGACGCGACGGGGGAATGGCAACACTGATCGCCCGTCAGGCGGCGACACTGTTGCCATGACCCCATGACCAAGCACACGTCATTAGAAGCACGGCTACAGTAATCTGCAGCCGGCAAGACCCGCCCGCGGCGGACGCGGGCTGACGCCCTTGTTCCAGGCCAGTCGGCGGGGCCCACTAGTCGACGGGCCCCAGGAGTCGGCGGAGAAGACGGCGCCAGAGAGACAGACGGCTGGGACCCGCACCCAGCCGGTTTTACCATTGTAACCCTGGGGGTAGGCCTATATAAACCCCCAGGGTACCCATGCAAAGGGTTCGAATCCATTAGCACTAGACAGACCATATAGGAAGGGGAAGAGCTAGCCTTGCCTTCTCCTACCTCCAGATACAGCTCTAGGAGCAGCTTGTATTCACTTTGCCTTAGTGACCATGCGGAGACCCCGCAGAGCAGCAGTAGGGGTGTTATCTTCTCGAGAGCCCCAGCCGGGTAAGATCCGGCGTGCATGTCTTCGCCATCCCGCTTCTGTGCACCGGCGACGTTCTACTCGCCCCCACCATGATAAGCCATCCTTTGGCATATTTCGCACCCGACCCCCGTCATTTGGCGCCCACCATGAGGCCTGGTGCACCATCGTCCGGAGATCTGTTCTGGACGGGAACCCTCTTCCTCCCTGGCAAGCGCAGCCAGCCAGGCTCGCCAGACGGAGTCTGCATCGACGCGCTGCGCGGCGCTGAGTCCACTTGCGTAGCGAGCTGCCTCGCCGAACTTGTCAGTGAGGTTCGCCTCTCCGACGAGCCTGCATCCGACGCAGGCACGGATGGCCCCGAGAGTCTCCTCGCGGGCCTCCTCGACCAACTCCACGTCACCAGCGAGCTTACCGTGGACTTGGAGTCCGTAGGCTCCACCGACCCGATGCTGGTCGACTCCGACACCGTGTCGCTTGACACTTTCCCCACCAACGTGGGAGTCTACAACGAGCCGCTCCCTCACGAGGACAGCGGCGGAAGTGCTGTCACGGAGGTGCTCGTCATCAGTCATGATGAGCGTTCTGGTGAGGGGGCTCATGGCCTGTAACGCCCTCGATGCGGCTATATCTCCCACGTGTCGAAGCACGACTTAGAGGCATAACCGCATTGAAAGCAATGTCGCAAGTGAGGTAATCTTCACACAACCCATGTAATACATAAGGGAAGAGATACATAATTGGCTTACAATCGCCACTTCACACAATTACATGAATAAAGCATTACATCATACAGATACAATCAAGGTCCAACTAAGGAACCAAAATAAAAGAAAAACCCCAAATGCGACAAAAGGTCCCCGATCGACCCCAACTGGGCTCCACTACTGATCAACTGAAACGAAACAACACAAAGAACAAGATCTTCATCGAGCTCCTCCTTGAGCTCGGATGCGCTCGCCGCACACGGTTTCATCGGCACCGCAAACTGGTTTTGAAGTATCCGTGAGCCACGAGGACTCAACAATCCCATTACCATGGGTATCAAGACTAGCAAAGCTTAATGGGAAAGGAAGGGGTAAAGTGGTGAGGTTGCAGCAGCGACTAAGCAAGTATGGTGGCTAACCAACGCAAATAAGAGCGAGAAGAGAGCAAGCAGAACGGTCGTGAAACTAGCAATGATCAAGAGGTGATCCTGAACACCTACTTACGTCAAACATAACACGTAAACCGTGTTCACTTCCGGACTCCGAGAAGAGACCATCACGGCTACACATTCGGTTGATGCGCTTTTAATTTGGATCAAGTGTCAAGTTATCTACAACCGACATTAACAAATTCCCATCTGCCACATAACAGGGCACGGCTCGAAAGTTTATACCCTGCAGGGTGTCCCAACTTAGCCCATGACAAGCTCTCGCGATCAACGAAGGAATAGACCTTCTCCCAGGAAGACCCGATCAGTCTCGGAATCCCGGTACATCAAGACATTCCGGCAATGGTAAAACATGACCAGCAAAGCCACCCGATGCGCCGACAATCCCGATAGGAGTTGCACATATCTCGTTCTCAGGGCAACACCGGATGAGACTAGCTACGAGTAAAAGCAGCCCTCAAGTTGCCCCGAGGTGGCCCCGCAGGCAGCTTAGTTCGGACCAACACTTAGACAAGCACTGGCCCGGGGGGGCTAAAATAAAGATGACCCTCAAGAGAGCGACTCCCAAGGGAAAAGAATAGGTGGTGGTGAGGCAAATGGTAAAACCAAGGTTGAGCCTTGCTGGACAAGTTTTATTCAAAGCGAACTATCAGGGGGGTCCCATAAATCACCCGACCGCATAAGGAACGCAAAATCCGGGAACATAACACCGGTATGACGGAAACTAGGGCGGCAAGAGTGGAACAAAACACCAGGCATAAGGCCGAGCCTTCCACCCTTTACCAAATATATAGATGCATTAATAATATAAGAGATATTGTGATATCCCAACATAAACCCTGTCCACCATGGAGAAATCTTCAACTTTACCTGCAACTAGCAACGCTATAAGAGGGGCTGAGCAAAGCGGTAACATAGCCAAACAACGGTTTGCATAGGAAATGTGTCAAAGGTTAGAGGTTCATGGCAATATGGGATGGCTTGATAATCAGGTAATAGGTAGCGCAGCATAGCGATAGAACGAAGCAACTAGCATAGAAATGATAGTAGTGAGATCCAGGGTAGCGGTCATCTTGCCTGAAATCCCGCTAGGAAGAAGAACGAGTCCATGAAGAAGATGAACGGATGAAGCCGAACCAACCGAAGGCGAACGAAACCTCACGATCGCAACGAAACAGGAACTAACAAGAAGAAGCACACAACATAGGTAAACACAACACACATGAACAAGGCATGATGCACAACAAGCATGATGCATGACCAAGCTACATGAAGCTACTCATGGCAAGAGATGATGCAAACAAGAGCACACATCAAGGCAAGTTTAAATGAGGCCGGGAACAACCTATAACAATTCAGGTAAGTCCTCACATGCCAATTTCGAAATGGGTCCAGAACTGAATAAACATTAAGTTGAAGTTGTTAAACAGCAAGTTAAGATGCACCAAGATGATCTACATGAAATTCTAGTCAAGTTACATATAAAGTTCATTAGATTCGGAGCTACGGCCTAGAAGATATGAGCAAAACAAGTTAAACATGGCATTGATGCAAAATGCACCCAAACATCAAGCAAACACACCAAAACAAGGATGCAACATGATAATATGAAGCTACATGCAAAATCAAGCAAGTTTCATATAGAGCACACTCAAAACAGAGCAACGGTGAAACACATACACTCTATACAAGTCATAACAACAATCTGTCCATAACAGCAACTAGGCATATTGCAAGCATAAAAACAACATGCTACAGCACCCCAATATAATAACAAAAGGCATGGGAATGAATTACAGGTAAAGCATAACAAAACATGAACACTGAGCTATCTCCAGAAACAACTAGAACATGCTCAAAAACACATGAAGATATTGCAAATAATAACTGTTTCAGACTTTAGCAGAAATAACATCAGGTTGCAATGTTTAGAGCTATCAAACAACATGTTACATGAGCTTATCATGGCAAACAAAAGCATGGCATGAATATACTAAAAGCATAGATCAAAAGTCCCTTACTGACAATGAGCCAAAAGGGCACGTAAAATATGATGGCACCCATGTAAACATGGCAAGTTACATTACAGATTCAAACATGGCAGGAACAACAATAAGTAGGCATGTTCGTGAGCTCGAACCACTCACCACAGAGCAATACATGGCATGGCAAGGCAACCAACAGTAAGAAGGCATGTTTATGAAGCTAAGCATGGCAAGAGCAAGTTCATAGGGTTCATGGATCACTAGGAAAACACATGGGAACAAGTGAACTTAATGTTAACAGGATGACAACAACATTTTCAAGCAACTTTGGGGCAAGATATGAACATGTTCTAGCAGGCCATAATTGCAACCAAGGGCATGAATGGATAGAGCATGACATGTAGATCAAAACATGTTTATAGGGCATCTCCAGATTATGCATAGAATGTTTAGTAGAAGCATGTTAACATGGCATCACAAAATTACAGAATCTGTCTAGCAAAACAGCAACAGTGTAACGCCCTCGATGCGGCTATATCTCCCACGTGTCGAAGCACGACTTAGAGGCATAACCGCATTGAAAGCAATGTCGCAAGTGAGGTAATCTTCGCACAACCCATGTAATATATAAGGGAAAAGATACATAGTTGGCTTACAATCGCCACTTCACACAATTACATGAATAAAGCATTACATCATCCAGATACAGTCAAGGTCCGACTACGGAACCAAAATAAAAGAAGAACCCCAAATGCGACAAAGGACCCCGATCGACCCCAACTGGGCTCCACTACTGATCAACTAGAACGAAACAACACAAAGGGCAAGGTCTTCATCGAGCTCCTCCTTGAGCTGGGTTGCGCCACCGCTTCGGTAACATAGGCACCGCAAACTGGTTTTGAAGTATCCGTGAGTCACGAGGACTCAGCAATCTCACACCCACGAGATCAAGACTATTTAAGCTTATGGGTAAGGTAAAGGCATGAGGTGGAGCTGCAGCAGTTTACTAGCATATACGGAGGCTAACATACGCAAATGGGAGCGAGAAGAGAAGGCAAAGCACGGTCGTCAAAAGTATGATCAAGAAGTGATCCTATAGCAACCTCGCCAAGCATAACTCCAACATCAGTGTTCACTTCCCGGACTCACGAAAGAGACCATCACGTAACACACGCGTTGATGTATTTTAATTAAGGTCAACTTCAGGTTTTTACAACCGGACATTAACAAATTCCCATCTGCCACATAACCGCTGGCACGGCTCTCGAAAGTTTATACCCCGCAGGGTGTCCCAACTTAGCCCATGACAAGCTCTCGCGATCATCGAAGGAATGGACCTTCACCCGAGACTCTCCGATCGACTCGAATCCTGTACATCAAGACATTTCGACAATGGTAAAACAAGACCAGCAAAGCCTCCCGGCGTGCCGACATCCCGATAGTAGCCAGCAGATCTCGCCTCGTGCCACGACCGGATGAGCAAGACATACAACTAAAACCAGCCCTCAAGTTTCCCGAGGTGGCGCCGCAAGTGGCTCTAGTTTGGACCAACGCTAGACAAGCACCGGCCCGGGGCTAAAATAAAGATGACCTCGAGAGAGCGACTCCCAAGGGAAAAAGTAGGTGGTGGTGAGGCAAATGATAAAAGGCAATGTTGGGCCTTGCTGGACAAGTTTTATTCAAAGCGAACTGTCAGGGGGGTCCCATAAATCACCCGACCGCGTAAGGGACGCAAAATCCGGGAACATAACACCGGTATGACGGAAACTAGGGCGGCAAGAGTGGAACAAAACACTGCATAAGGCCGAGCCTTCCACCCTTTACCAAGTATATAGATGCATTAATAATATAAGAGATATTGTGATATCCCAACAAGTAAACATGTTCCAACAAGGAACAACATCTCCATGTTCCAACAAGGAACAATCTTCAATCTTCACCTGCAACTAGCAACGCTATAAGAGGGGCTGAGCAAAGCGGTAACATAGCCAAACAACGGTTTGCTAGGAATGGTGTCAAAGGTTAGAGGTTTGACATGGAAATTTGGGAGGCTGACAAGCAAAAGGTAGGCATCGTAGCATTGGCATAGCAAAAGAGCGAGCAAACTAGCATAGCAAAGATAGTAGTGATTTCGAGGGTGTGGTCATCTTGCTCGCAAGGTTCTCGTGAGTCGACGAAGGCTTGATCCTCGTGAGACGTTCTCAACAGGTTCCTCGCTCACGCACTCGCCTCCGGCTCTACCCAAAGCAAGAACACAAGCAACGGAACCACAATCAAACAAGGAACAATGCACAAGCAATATGATGCAATACATGACATGCGATGCGAGATGTGGTATGCAATGCATATGTATGTCTAAGGAAATGATGAACTGGCATCAACTTGGCAAACCAAGTATGCCGCTGAAAGATGGGATGATTTCGGTGAAATCGATATAAAGATCACCGAATCGGATGCACGGTTTGCAAATGACAAGCAAAACAAGAATGACGCAAATCTGCGTTTAACAGCCCGATGCTACTTAGCACGCAACACAAAACTATGCTACAGCACCCCAACATAAAAACAAAGCATATGACAACGAACTACAGGAGATGCTTAACAAAAGAGGAACACTGAGCTACGGCTAAATCACATCATAACATGTTCAAACAAGCATGGTGAAAGTGCTCAAAAATCAGGTTCACAGACTTAGTGAAAATACTAACATGGCAGGAATTAACATCAGAAGGCATGTTTAGAGCAAGCAAACAACATGCTACAGGAACTTATAATAGCAAAGCAAGGCATGACATGATTCTACTCAAAGCATATTTCAATAGTCCCTTACTGACCATAAGCCAAAAAGGACTCTAAGAAATGATGGCACCCATGTAAACATTGCAAGTTTTATTACAGATTTCAGACTTAGTGAAATATCAGGACATGGCAAAAACAGATTCAACATGGCATGTTCGTGAGCTCGATGCACTCACTACAGAGCACCTCATGATAAACTAAGCATACACCCATCAAGAAGACATGGCATAGTAGCTATACATGGCAAGAATAACATCATAGCATACACGGATCAACTACACCGACCTCGTGAAAATTGAATCTAATGCAAACAGTCTGCCAGGAAACAATTTCAAGCAACTTTGGAGCAAGAAATGAACATGTTCCAGCAGGCTATAAATGCAAACAAGGGCATGAATGGATAGAGCAAGACATGTATATCAAAACATGTTTATAGAGCATCTCCAGATTATGCATAGATTGATTAGTGGAAGCATGTTAACATGGCATCAAATTATAACAGAATCTGCCAGGAAAACAACAACAGCAACTACCCTACTTTACAAGCTCAATGCACTCACTTCAAGCATCACAAAAATACAAGGTCAACACCTCTGGAAAGATGGCATGGCCTAGTCCAACATTCATGTAGAGCTCATACTCATAGGATGCACACATAAATCATGGCAAAAATGACAAAAGAGCTCGAACTGATAAGATTCTGAAACTAACGATCTGAAGCCATCTTCCAACAGCAATTCGGGCATCAAGATGAGCTCAAATGCAAATGATGCAATGGAATGAAATGATGTACTCGTCGAGACGAACAATTTGACATATTATAAGCGCAAAACGGAGCTACGGACGCAGAGATGTGATGCAATGAAAATGCAAGAAAAAGATAGAATTCTGGGACTTAGGCAAAAAAACAACCTCTCGGGTCTGGATCTGGATCTGGGCCGCGAAACGGGTCGGGTCCGGCGCGGATCGGGCGCGGCGGAGCGGATCGGGCCGGGGCGGACCCGGACGGCGGCGACGTGGTCTCCGGCGAGGTTGTCGCCAGGCGAAGCGGCGGATCCGCCGAGGAGCGGCGGCGACGTGGCCGAAGCGGCGACGGCGCGGTAGGCGAAAGGCGCGGCGGGCCAGCGGCGCGCCGGGCGGCGCTGGCGGGGCTGCCGGGGCACGGCCGGGCGGAGGCGGCGGAGGCGAGCCCGCCGCGGCGGCGCGGGAGCGCGCGGCCTCAGCGGAGGCGGCGCGAAGGAAGCGGCCAGCCGGGCGGCGAGCGTGCCTTGGCGGCGCGGCGGTCCGGCGAGGCGGCGAGGAGCGAGCTCGCGAAGCTCGGGCCGGAGGCGACGGGCGGCGCCGAGGCGGAGGCCGCGCGGCGGCGGATCCCGGCGACGGATGAGGCGGCGGCGGCGGATGGGCTTTGCTGGGCCGGATGGGCTGCGAGGCCTCGGCGGCGGAGGCGCGGGCGACGTGGCGCCCGTTGGCTCGGCGGCGGCGGAGCTGACGTGGCGCCGCGATTCGCCGGGGTGACGTCCCGTGACGAAACCGCGCGTCCGGACATGTCCGGCGCGAAGGAGGAAAATCTAGGGTTTCGGGATTTCATCCGAGATTTGGAATGGGGTTGTATAAATAGGCATAGAGGGAGCTAGGAGAGTCCAAATGAGGTGCGGTTTCGCACACGATCGTGATCGAACGACCGAGAGCATGGAGGGAGTTTGGTGGGTTTTAGCCACTTTGGAAGGGTGTTGGGCTGCAACAAAGAGGACATTACTTGCATTTGCTAACCGTTGGAGTACCAAACGACCTCCAAATGGCACGAAACTTGACAGCGGTTCACGGTGTTATACCGAGGTCATGGCAAACCTCGGTCCATTCCGAGAAAGTTTAATACCCGCACACGAAAAGAGGGAAGAAGGAACACCGAGGACATAGGAGTGCCGGATTGCAAAACGGACAACGGGAAAATGCTCGGATGCATGTGATGAACATGTATGCAAAATGAAATGCACATGATGACATGATATGAAATGCAGATGATGACATGGAAAAGTGCAACACGCAAGCACATGACATGGCAATGACGGCGAATAACTGACGGACACCTGGCGCAACGGCTCCGGGGCGTTACAACACTCCACCACTACGAGAGGATCTCGTCCCGAGATCTAGGATGGCACCGGAGGGAAAACGGAAGAGGAAGAGGAGAGGTAAAACTAAGTTGCTTCTTCGACAAACGAGTGAAACCACGGACCTTGAGATGTTGAGCAATTTAAAAGAAAGAGTACAACAGAGATGAACGAGATTGCAAACAATCCGGTAGAAAAAAGGAACAAGGAGCATGATGAGAACCAAGAGGTTTAGTGATAAGATAGATATTGAAACCACTCCGGATAAAACAAGATAGAGAAGGAATAAGAATGAAATAATTTGGGCAGCACTCCGACTATAAATGGAAGGAATTGAACATCAAGTTGACAAGATGAGAGGATGCTTGATGAAATCAACAGCACACTTCAATGGGTAAGAGGGATTTCAGACAGCACTCCGGTTGAAAAGAGAAGAAAACTTGATAAGATTAAAAGATATTGAAGAGATGATACCACACTCCGGTAAAATGAATAAGCAAGAAAAGAACACGACCCTCACAATCGGGATGATGAGTGAAAAGAGCAACATCACAATGCCTCCGTAAGAAAGAATAGAAGTAGATCATTGGAATAAAGGGACGGAGAAGAAAATGACAACTTCTGCCACGAATGAGCTTGGAAAGCACCCTTCCAAGAAGGTTAAAACGGAGTTGTTAGAAAACCAACAACGAAAAGAATAAGCTTGTGGCGGGCTTATGAAAACATCTCAAAATTATGAGGTGAGCTTCTGCCACCAACGGAAACAAATGATTGGATTGATATCAATAAGGAGATGAGAAACTTATTTCACCGGAAGGACAAATGAAGAACTTGGGTCATTTATAAGCACCATAAATAGCAACAATCCTTAGGGAAAGCTTTAGGTGAAATATTACCCAAGATAACTCCAATGAAGAGACTGATGTATTTAAAATACCTCATTCTTGACAACAATATGAATCATGAAACATGAAGGAAATTGTCAAGAGTGACATAACACCATCTGAAAAGATAAGGTAGAAGAATTGCACTTCGAAATGCAAGATGAAGAATGCTTGAACTCCTCAAAACAAGACATGTGTTGAGTACCATGTTTATTTTGAGTATAGCTTGGCGGATCATAACTTCGAGAGAAATCATGAAGAACAATTGAAGAATGAAAGAAATCCTTGACGAACCACCATGTAGAGCCTCCATGAAGAAATCCGGTAATAAAAGGATGATAAAAAGAAAGAGAACTTGAAAACTCAAGGTGAATCCTTGCAATGATTTAGATGGATCTCCGTGATAATTAGAGCTTGGAACTTCTGGAAAAAGAGAAGATGAAACAAATGAAACCGAGAATTTGTTCATCAAGAACAAACTCCGAAAGAAGGAATTAATCACTTGGATGAAACCAGAATAAGAATTATGTTATGCTTATCCTTCACCAATTAAATTGATGACCCACAATGGATTTGGCATACTACTTATTCTCGTAGAAAGGATTAAAAGAGATATATCAAAACTTGAGAAGGTCTTCAACGAACCACCGGTAGGATTGGAACAACAAATGAAATGATATGATGAACAAGGAAGTGTGGTCTTGAAAGAACCACCGTAAAAATTGAAAAATGAAAAGAAGCAAAGGCACAATTCACCGGGAAGAATTGGAAAACGAATGAAGATACTTGAGGGTGTTTAGATACAAATGAACGAGAGCTGATTAAAGAATACTTGAATGATGCACCGGTAAGATTTAGAGAACGATAGTTGAAAGCCGAGAATGAGGAATTATGTCATGATGGCCTTCGAAGGAAAGGAATGGAAGCAACTCATGAAATGCTCTGGATGGGTGAAAAAAGATTCCCACAATCGAAAACAATTATGAGAGGATGGCAACAAGCTAGCACCATGAATCTTGAAGAGAATAGAGCAAGATTAAAGAGAAATCCTTCTTCGGTCTTCAAATGATGAGAATGACAACGAAAAACACCACCAAGA
Organism: Aegilops speltoides; assembly: GCA_021437245.1. Classification (NCBI taxonomy): domain Eukaryota; kingdom Viridiplantae; phylum Streptophyta; class Magnoliopsida; order Poales; family Poaceae; genus Aegilops; species Aegilops speltoides. Next base: position 432,768,713 of record CM038143.1, read on the forward strand.
ATTATTGAGGCACACCGGAAGAATCAAAAGCGAAGAGGTTAAGCCAACTATGAAAAGAATTCGAAAGATCTTGGAGAAAAGCATTTGACTGACGATAACTCATTCTTACGTCAAACTTAGAGAAGAATTTAGGATAGCTCTGGGAAAATAGAAGAGTCAGGTAAGATCCTGGGAAAAGACCTGTGGGTTAGGGCCCACTCAAAAGAAAACACCGTTGGAAAAGATATTAAAGAGAGATTGCACCGGTTGAATTAAATGACTTGAATGAGATAACAACTTTGAAATATCTTGAAGGGATTGAGAATCGAAACACAAGTCTTGTGAGATATCTTCAGCACTCCAGAACAAATGAATAGGAAGAAGTGAATGATAATGAGGTGCACCGGTATGAAAAAGCATTTAAAACGAGGAAAGGGATATGATGAATATTAAAAACTTGAATTGGATCCACCGGAGAAGAAACAACAATGAAGGATGATGAACTTGAAACTGTTGAGCATCTTCATGGAAAAACACCGGATAAGAACATTGATTGAAAAGAATGAAGAGACTTCACATGAATAAATGGATACTTGATTAAGAAATCTGTGTCCTTGAAGAAAAAAGGTGGGGGGGGGGGGAAAAACAAAGACAACTTGGGATGAACGAAACAAACACCGCTGAGAAAACTTAGAATTGATCTTATGGATGGGAAAAATGATGGGATCCACTTGAAGAGAAGCACACCGTTGGAAAGAATTGACGTGACAATCTCAATGATCAATAAGGATTGGTATTCACATAGCAATATGAGAACACCGCTTAGGAAAGGTATGGATTCAACATTTGACATCAAGCAACTCAATACCACAACTCAAAACAAAACAAAGGATTGGCTTGCGAATAAGCGGAACAAACATATGATAGAGATTTCGTCCAAGTTTTCGTGGTGGGGCCTACACGGCTCAATCAGACAGCACCATCATGTACAAGGCAAGGCACATGACATACGAAGCGCCCCAGTCGGCATAGCCAAGGACTCTTTAAGACACAACGAGACCATCAAAATCAACCGTGAATAGGCGGACCACTAGACGTCGAACCCCAATTTCATATCATACATCCGCCGGAAAGATATCCTAAGAGCTACTTGAATTCCCACCTATGAAACTCCCAAATTTTCTGGTTATGCAATCTGGTGTTGGGGATACAGGAGCAATAATATCTCACACAAACTAACAATCCCTACATCCAATTGTATCCATCCGTCAACACATAACCAAGAAACCTTCGAAATCGTCTACCTCAACCTTCAAAAGCATCCGTTATACGAGTCATGGCAATACTCCGTACTCACCTCAAGATCTTTGGGTTAGCGGGTTATCTCACCAACAACTGCATAAAAGAGATTTTCGATGTCGGCGCATTAAACTCGTATTCCGAATCGCAACGATAAAATTATGACGACAACACCTCGGAGCTCAACTCCCCGGACACCGCCACAACCCCTAAATGACAGGAGGCACCAAGACAATGTTGTCATCATAAAACCATCGAACGATTCCAAGATACCAGCGTGATCCTAAAAAATTTTTTAGTGAAATTTGAGAAGAGAAGAGTCAAAACTCTACGTCAGATACCTCACCGTAAGGTCAAGGGACCGGGAGTAAAAAGAATTCCTAACTCTCCGATATATATAATCCTAAATGACTCAAAACATTTTTCTAGACACAACTCGCCACTAAAAACGATCAAGCAAAGGGGCTCCTAAGGTCGGGATGGCTCGATTACCAACTTGTAACGCCTCGATGCGGCTATATCTCCCACGTGTCGAAGCACGACTTAGAGGCATAACCGCATTGAAAGCAATGTCGCAAGTGAGGTAATCTTCACACAACCCATGTAATATATAAGGGAAAAGATACATAGTTGGCTTACAATCGCCACTTCACACAATTACATGAATAAAGCATTACATCATCCAGATACAGTCAAGGTCCGACTACGGAACCAAAATAAAAGAAGAACCCCAAATGCGACAAAGGACCCCGATCGACCCCAACTGGGCTCCACTCTTCGATCAACTAGAACGAAACAACACAAAGGGCAAGGTCTTCATCGAGCTCCTCCTTGAGCTGGGTTGCGCCACCGCTCGGTAACATAGGCACCGCAAACTGGTTTTGAAGTATCCGGTGAGTCACGAGGACTCAGCAATCTCACACCCACGAGATCAAGACTATTTAAGCTTATGGGTAAGGTAAAGGCATGAGGTGGAGCTGCAGCAGTTTACTCAGCATATACGGAGGCTAACATACGCAAATGGGAGCGAGAAGAGAAGGCAAAGCACGGTCGTCAAAAGTATGATCAAGAAGTGATCCTATAGCAACTCAAGTCAAGCATAACTCCAACATCGTGTTCACTTCCCGGACTCCGCGAAAGAGACCATCACGGTAACACACGCGGTTGATGTATTTTAATTAAGGTCAACTTCAGGTTTTTACAACCGACATTAACAAATTCCCATCTGCCACATAACCGGGCACGGCTCTCGAAAGTTTATACCTGCAGGGTGTCCCAACTTAGCCCATGACAAGCTCTCGCGATCATCGGCGAATGGACCTTCACCCGAGACTCTCCGATCGACTCGGAATCCCAGTACATCAAGACATTTCGACAATGGTAAAACAAGACCAGCAAAGCCTCCCGCGTGCCGACATCCCGATAGTAGCCGCGTATCTCGCCTCGTGCCACGACCGGATGAGCAATGCGTACAACTAAAACCAGCCCTCAAGTTTCCCGAGGTGGCGCTGCAAGTGGCTCTAGTTTGGACCAACACTAGACAAGCACTCGCCCGGGGCTAAAATAAAGATGACCCTCGAGAGAGCGACTCCCAAGGAAAAAGTAGGTGGTGGTGAGGCAAATGATAAAAGGCAATGTTGGGCCTTCTGGACAAGTTTTATTCAAAGCGAACTGTCGGGGGTCCCATAAATCACCCGACCGCGTAAGGGACGCAAAATCCGGGAACATAACACCGTATGACGGAAACTAGGGCGGCAAGAGTGGAACAAAACACCGCATAAGGCCGAGCCTTCCACCCTTTACCAAGTATATAGATGCATTAATAATATAAGAGATATTGTGATATCCCAACAAGTAAACATGTTCCAACAAGGAACAACATCTCCATGTTCCAACAAGGAACAATCTTCAATCTTCACCTGCAACTAGCAACGCTATAAGAGGGGCTGAGCAAAGCGGTAACATAGCCAAACAACGGTTTGCTAGGAATGGTGTCAAAGGTTAGAGGTTTGACATGGAAATTTGGGAGGCTGACAAGCAAAAGGTAGGCATCGTAGCATTGGCATAGCAAAAGAGCGAGCAAACTAGCATAGCAAAGATAGTAGTGATTTCGAGGGTGTGGTCATCTTGCCTGCAAGGTTCTCAGAGTTGACGAAGGCTTGATCCTCGTAGACGTTCTCAACAGGTTCCTCGTTCACGTACTCGTCTCCCGGCTCTACCCAAAGCAAGAACACAAGCAACGGAACCACAATCAAACAAGGAACAATGCACAAGCAATATGATGCAATACATGACATGCGATGCGAGATGTGGTATGCAATGCATATGTATGCTCGGAAGGAAATGATGAACTGGCATCAACTTGGCAAACCAAGTATGCCACTGGAAAGATGGGATGATTTCGGTGAAATCGATATAAAGATCACCGAATCGGATGCACGGTTTGCAAATGACAAGCAAAACAAGAATGACGCAAATCTGCTTAACAGCCCGATGCTACTTAGCACGCAACACAAAACTATGCTACAGCACCCCAACATAAAAACAAAGCATATGACAACGAACTACAGGAGATGCTTAACAAAAGAGGAACACTGAGCTACGGCTAAATCACATCATAACATGTTCAAACAAGCATGGTGAAAGTGCTCAAAAAATCAGGTTCACAGACTTAGTGAAAATACTAACATGGCAGGAATTAACATCAGGAAGGCATGTTTAGAGCAAGCAAACAACATGCTACAGGAACTTATAATAGCAAAGCAAGGCATGACATGATTCTACTCAAAGCATATTTCAATAGTCCCTTACTGACCATAAGCCAAAAAGGAACCTAAGAAATGATGGCACCCATGTAAACATTGCAAGTTTTATTACAGATTTCAGACTTAGTGAAATATCAGGACATGGCAAAAACAGATTCAACATGGCATGTTCGTGAGCTCGATGCACTCACTACAGAGCACCTCATGATAAACTAAGCATACACCCATCAAGAAAACATGGCATAGTAGCTATACATGGCAAGAATAACATCATAGCATACACGGATCAACTACACCGACCTCGTGAAAATTGAATCTAATGCAAACAGTCTGCCAGGAAACAATTTCAAGCAACTTTGGAGCAAGAAATGAACATGTTCCAGCAGGCTATAAATGCAAACAAGGGCATGAATGGATAGAGCAAGACATGTATATCAAAACATGTTTATAGAGCATCTCCAGATTATGCATAGATTGATTAGTGGAAGCATGTTAACATGGCATCAAATTATAACAGAATCTGCCAGGAAAACAACAACAGCAACTACCCTACTTTACAAGCTCAATGCACTCACTTCAAGCATCACAAAAATACAAGGTCAACACCTCTGGAAAGATGGCATGGCCTAGTCCAACATTCATGTAGAGCTCATACTCATAGGATGCACACATAAATCATGGCAAAAATGACAAAAGAGCTCGAACTGATAAGATTCTGAAACTAACGATCTGAAGCCATCTTCCAACAGCAATTCGGGCATCAAGATGAGCTCAAATGCAAATGATGCAATGGAATGAAATGATGTACTCGTCGAGACGAACAATTTGACATATTATACGCGCAAAACGGAGCTACGGACGCAGAGATGTGATGCAATGAAAATGCAAGAAAAAGATAGAATTCTGGGACTTAGGCAAAAACAACCTCTCGGTCTGGATCTCGATTCGCCGCGAACGGTCGGGTCCGGCGCGATCGGGCGCGGCGGAGCGGATCGGGCTGGGCGGACCGGACGGCGGCGACGTGGTCTCCGGCGAGGTTGTCGCCGGCGGGCGGGCGGATCCGCCGGAGGAGCGGCCAGGCAAACGTAAGCGAAGAGCGGCGTGACGGCGTAGGCGGGCGCGGCGGCCTGGCGGCCGGGCGGCGCCAGCCGGGCGGGGCTGGGGGCACGGCCGGGCGGAGGCGGCGGAGGCGAGCCTGCCGGCGGCGCTGGGAAACGGCAGCGCGCAGCGAGCGGCGCGAAGGCTGGCACGGCACAAGGCCGGCGACGAAGGCGCGCAAGGCGCCGGCGATGGTCCGCGAGGCGGCGAGGAGCGGAGCTCGCGAAGCTTCGGCCGGAGGCGATGGGCGGCGCGGGCGGAGGCCGGCGGCGGCGGGCGGATCCCGCGACGGATGAGCGGCGGCGGCCGGATGGGCTTCAGCGGGCCGGATGGGCAGCGGCGGCCTCAGCGGCAGCGGAGGCGCGGGCGACGTGGCGCCCGCTGGTTGGCTCGGGCGGCGGCGGAGCTGACGTGGCGCGCCACGATTCGCCGGGTGACGCGTCCGTGCGGATGTCCGGCGCGGGTCCGGACATGTCCGGCCAGGGAGAGAGGAAAATCTAGGGTTTGAGGATTTCATCCGAGATTTGGAATGGGGTTGTATAAATAGGCATAGAGGAGCTAGGAGAGTCCAAATGAGGTGCGGTTTCCACACGATCGTGATCGAACGACCGAGAGCATGGAGGGAGTTTGGTGGGTTTTGGGCCACTTTGGAAGGGTGTTGGGCTGCAACAAAGAGGACATTACTTGTTACCTTGTTAACCGCTTGAGTACCAAACGACCTCCAAATGGCACGAAACTTGACAGGCGGTCTACCGGTGTTATACCGAGGCCGCTTGGCAAACCTCGGTCCATTCCGAGAAAGTTTAATACCCGCACACGAAAAGAGGGAAGAAGGGAACACCGGAGGACATAGGAGTGCCGGATTGCAAAACGGACAACGGGGAAAATGCTCGGATGCATGTGATGAACATGTATGCAAAATGAAATGCACATGATGACATGATATGAAATGCAGATGATGACATGGAAAAGTGCAACACGCAAGCACATGACATGGCAATGACGGCGAATAACTGACGGACACCTGGCGCAACGGCTCCGGGGCGTTACAAACAGCAAGTGCCCTACTTAGCAAGCTTGATACACTCAGCACACAACTCACAAAAATACATGGTTAACACCCCTGGAAAGATGGCATGGCATAGATCAACATTCATGTAGAGCTCATACTCATAGGATGCACACATCAATCATGGCCAAAATGATAAAACAACAAGTTATAACAGTTTCAGCATATTAACATCAACATGCACGCGTCTAACAGCATTTCGGACGTCAAGATGAGCTCAAATGAAAATGATGCAATGGGATGAAATGATCTACTCGTCGGACGAACAATTTGACATATTATACGCGCGAAATGGAGCTACGGATGCAGAGATGCGATGGCATGAACATGGCATGATTATGTAAAAATCTGGGGGACTTAGTGGAATTGGGGAAGGGGAAAAAAATCAACCTCGCGAGCACGGACTTCGAGGCAGCCGGATCTCGCCGGAGGAGCTGCCGGAGATGGCGGGGAAGGTGGCCAGCAGGGTCGGAGAGGGATGGATCCCGCCGGATCCAGGCGCGGCCGACGAGGGGGCGTCGCTGGCGGCGAGGAGGGGCACGGGAGGTGGCGGCGGAGGCCGAGTGGCCGGCGGCGGCGGCCGGGCGCACCAGCGCGATCGAGCGGATCGGGAGGCGCGGGCGGTGGCGGCTTCAAGGCGGCGGGCGGCCTTGGCGAAGAAGCGGCGCCGGGCGGCGGCATGGCTGCAAGGGCGCAGGGCGCGGCGCGGCGGCGCACGACGCCGGGCGGGCGGGCGTGAAGCGGAGGCGAGCCGCTGGGCGCGGGCGAGGGGCGGCGGCGGTGGTGCAGACGGCCTGCAAGGGTTCAGATGGGCCCATGGGCCGGCCGCGATGGAGCGAGAGAGAGGCGATGAGGTGGCGGCGTGGGGTTGGGCGAGGGTGGCTGCGGGGTGACGTGGCGCGACGCCATTGGCCGGAGCGACGCGTCCGGTGGACATGTCCGGCGCGGGCGGACGTGTCCGGCGGCGCGAGAGGAGCGGGGCTAGGGTTTGGAGTGCCAAAAATCGGGGAGGCACACATATTTATAGGTAGAGGGAGCTAGGAGAGTCCAAATGAGTTGCGGTTTTCGGCCACGCGATCGTGATCGAACGACCGAGAGCATGGAGGGGAGTTAGGTGGGTTTTGGGCCACTTTGGAAGGGGTCTTGGGCTGCAACAAAAGAGGCCTTTACGGTTACCCGGTTAACCGTTGGAGTATCAAACGACCTCCAAATGGCACGAAACTTGACAGGCGGTCTACCGGTGCTATACCGAGGCTGCTTGGCAAAGCTCGGGCCATTCCGAGAAAGTTTAACACCCGCACACGAAAGGAGACAAGAAGGGGACGACGGGGAACATATGAGCGCCGGATTGCAAAACGGACAACTGGGAAAAGGCTCAGATGCATGAGACGAACACGTATGCAAAATGAAATGCACATGATGACATGATATGAAATGCATATGATGACATGGCAAAGGCAACACGCAAGCAAATGACGTGGGAACAACGGCGAATAACTGGCGGACACCTGGCGCAACGAATCCGGGGCGTTACAACACTCCACCACTACGAGAGGATCTCGTCCCGAGATCTAGGATGGCACCGGAGCGAAAACGGAAGAGGAAGAGAAGAGGTGAAACTAAGTTGCTTCTTTGACCAATGAGTGAAACCAAAGAACCTTGAGAGGTTGAACAAATTGAAAGAAACAAAACAACGGAGATGACCAAGATTGCAAACAATTCGTTGGACAAGAGGAACAAGGAATATTACGAGAACTTGAAGGTTGAAAGACATGGAAATAAGAGCTTCACGAACGAAAAGAATATGACCACATCGGTATAATGAGATAGCCAAGGAACAAGAATGGCAGAATTTGGACAGCACTTCGACTGAAAGAAGAAGGAAAACTTGATAAGATGAAAAGAACTTGAATGAGAACACAACACTCCGGCTAAACGGATAAGCACGAAAAGATCATGATCCTCACAATACGATATGATGAGTGAAGAGAGCAACATCACCATGCCTCCGGAAGAAAGAATAGAAGATAGATCATTGGAATAAAGGGACGGAGAAGAAAATGACAACTTTTGCCACAAGTGAACTTGGAAGGCACCCTTGCAAGAAGGATTGAACGGAGTTGTTGGAAAATCAACAACGAAAAGCACAAGCTTGTTGTGGTCTTAAGGAATGCATCTCAAATTATGAGGCGACAACCTGCCAAGCACGGGAAAAGAATTTCATTGATACGAACAAGGAGACGAGAAAGCTATATCACCGGGAGGATAAAGAAGAACTTGGGTCATTTATAAGCACCATAAATAGCAACAATCCTTAGGGAAAGCTGTAGGTGAAATATAACCCAAGATAACTCTAACAAAGGGATTGATGGATTTAAAATACCTCATTCTTGACAACATATGAATCATGAAACAAGAAGGAAATTGTCAAGAGTGACATAACACCACCTCAAAAGATAAGGTAGAAAGAATTTCACATTGGAATGCAAGATGAAGAATACTTGAGCTCCTCAAAACAAAACATGTGTTGGGCACCCTGTTTAATTTTGAGTATAGCTTGGTGGGTCATAACTTCGAGAGAAATCTTGAAGAACAATTGAAGAATGAAAAGAATCCTTGATGAACCACCATGTAGAGCCTCCATGAAGAACTCCGGTAATAGAAGGATGATGAAAAGAAAGAGAAGTTGAAAACACAAGGTGAAGCCTTGCGGAAAACTTGGAACTCCGGAAAAGAATAGATGAAACACTAGAACCGAGAATTACTTCATCATGAACAATCTACGGAAGAAAAGAATTGAATCACCTCGAGGAAATAAGAATAAGATTTATTGTATGCTTATCCTTCACCAATTAAATTGATGACAATCAACGGATTTGGCATACTACTTATTCTCGTAGAAAGGATTAAGAGAGATATAGCGTAACCTTCCGAAAAGCCTTCAACGATCCACAGGTAGGATTCGGAAAGAACGAATTAATTGATACGATAAAAACAGAAGAGGAATGTTGAAAGAACCGCCGTAAGAATTGAAAATGAAAGTAGCAAAGGCACAATTCACCGTGAAGAATTGAAAAATGAATGATGATACTTGAGGGGATTTAGATACATGAGAACGAAGAGATCATGAACTGATTAGAGTGTATTCGATTGATGCATCTGCAAGATAGGATAATGATAACTGACAGCTGAGAATGAGTAATATTCAGAAATGATGGCCTTCAGATGATCGAGAAAGGAAGCAACCCTTGAAATGCGTCGGATGGTTGAAAATAATTCTCACAATCGAAAACAATTATGAGGATAGCATGAAGCTAGAACCATGAATATTCAAGAGAATGGACCAAGATTTAAGAGAAATCCTTCTTCGGTCTTCAAATGTTGAGCACGATGATGATAACCACCATGAATTGTTGAGATACTCCGGGAGAATGAAAAAACAACAAGGTTGTTTAGCCAACAATGAAAAATAATTTGAAAGATCTTGGAGAAGGCATGTGACTGATGAAATTCATTCTTACATCACACTTTGAAAAGAATTGAGAATAACCCTAGAGGAATTAGAAGAGTCAGGTAGGATCCTGGGAAAAGACCTGTGGGTTAGGGCCCACTCAAAAGAACAACGTTGAAAAGATTTAAAAGAGATGTTGCACCGGTTGAATTAAATGACTTGAACGAATGTAGAGTGAAAACACGAATCTTCGAGATATCTTGAGCACTCCGAAATAACAAATTGCGAGAAGTAGAATGATAATGAGGTGCACCGGTATGAGAAGACATTGAAATGAGGAAAAAGGTATGATCAACAAAACTTGACTTGAATCCACCGGAGAAGAGAAAGGAATGAGGGATGACGAACTAGTAGAACATCTTCTTGAGAACCACCGGGTAAGAACATTGATGGAAAAGAATGGAGAAACTTCACATAAATAAATGGATACTTGATTAAGAAATATGTGTCCTTGAAGAAAAAGGGTGGGAGGGCGGGAAAACAAAGGCAACTTGGAGACGGATGAAACAAACACCGTTGAGAAGACATGATAATTGGTCTTGGTGATGTTGAAGTGATCGGATCCACTTGAAGAGAAACACGACGGTAGGAAAAGAATTAACATGACAACCTCAATGATCAAGAAGGATTAACACTCACATAGAAATATGAGAACACCAATTAGGGAAGGTATGGATTCAACATTTGATATCGAAGCAACTCGAATACCACAATAAAACAAAACAAAGGATTTGGCTTGCAGAATAAGCCGGAACAAACATATGATAGAGATTTACCCAATCCCATATCATGCATCTGTCGGAAGATATTCTAGGAGCTACTTGAATTCCCACCTATAAAACTCCTGAAATTTTCCGGTTATGCAATCAGGTGTTGGGGATACAGGGGAAGCAATATATCTCACCCAAACTAACAATCCCTACATCCAGCTATATCCATCCGTCAACACATAACCAAGAAACCTTCGGAAATCGTCTACCTCAACCTTCGAAAAGCATTCGTTATATGAGTCATGGCAATACTCCCGTACTCACCTCAAGATCGGGTTATCGGGTTATCTCACCAACAACCGCATAAAAGAGATTTTCGATGTCGGCGTACTAAACTCGGTATTCCGAACTGCAACGATAAAATTATGACGACAACACCTCGTAGCTCAACTCCCGGGACACTTCCACTAAACCCCGACAGGAGGCACGAAGACAATGTTCTCATCATAAAACCATCGAACGATTCCAAGATACCCGTGATCCTAAAAAAAATTTAGTGAAATTTGAGAAGAGAAGAGTCAAAACTCTCGTCGGAGACCTCACCAGAGCGATTTAAGGGACCGAGGAGTAAAAAGAATTCTAACTCTCCGATATATATAATCCTAAATGACTCAAAACATTTTCTAGACACAACTCGCCGCTAAAAACGATCAAGGTGGGGCTCCTAAGGTCGGGAAGGCTCGATTACCAACTTGTAACGCCTCGATGCGGCTATATCTCCCACGTGTCAAGCACGACTTAGAGGCATAACCGCATTGAAAGCAATGTCGCAAGTGAGGTAATCTTCACACAACCCATGTAATACATAAGGGAAGAGATACATAGTTGGCTTACAATCACCACTTCACACAATTACATGAATAAAGCATTACATCATCCAGATACAATCAAGGTCCGACTACGGAACCAAAATAAAAGAAGAACCCCAAATCGACAAAAGGTCCCGATCGACCCCAACCGGGCTCCACTATCGATCAACTGAAGCGAAACAACACAAAGAACAAGATCTTCATCGAGCTCCTCCTTGAGCTCGGATGCGCCACCGCACGGTTTCATCGGCACCGCAAACTGGTTTTGAAGTATCCGTGAGCCACGAGGACTCAAAGAATCCCATTACCATGGGTATCAAGACTAGCAAAGCTTAATGGGAAAGGAAGGGGTAAAGTGGTGAGGTTGCAGCAGCAACTAAGCAAGTATGGTGGCTAACCAACGCAAATAAGAGCGAGAAGAGAGCAAGCGGAACGGTCGTGAAACTAGCAATGATCAAGAGGTGATCCTGAACACCTACTTACGTCAAACATAACACAAAAACCGTGTTCACTTCCCGGACTCCGCCGAGAAGAGACCATCACGGCTACACACTCGGTTGATGCGTTTTAATTTGGATCAAGTGTCAAGTTATCTAAAACCAGACATTAACAAATTCCCATCTGCCACATAACCGCGGGCACGGCTCTCGAAAGTTTATACCCTGCAGGGGGTGTCCCAACTTAGCCCATGACAAGCTCTCGCAATCAACGAAGGAATAGACCTTCTCCGAGGAAGACCCGATCAGTCTCGGAATCCCGTACATCAAGACATTTCGCAATGGTAAAACAAGACCAGCAAAGCCACCCGATGCAAACAATCCCGATAGGAGCTGCACATGTCTCGCTCTCAGGGCAACACCGGATGAGACTAGCTACGAGTAAAACCAGCCCTCAAGTTGCCCCGAGGTGGCCCCGCAGGCAGCTCAGTTCGGACCAACACTTAGACAAGCACTGGCCCGGGGGGGCTAAAATAAAGATGACCCTCGAGAGAGCGACTCCCAAGGGAAAAGAATAGGTGGTGGTGAGGCAAGTGGTAAAACTAAGGTTGGGCCTTGCTGGACAAGTTTTATTCAAAGCGAACTGTGAGGGGGGTCCCATAAATCACCCGACGGCGTAAGGAACGCAAAATCCGGGAACATAACACCGGTATGACGGAAACTAGGACGGCAAGAGTGGAACAAAACACCAGGCATAAGGCCGAGCCTTCCACCCTTTACCAAATATATAGATGCATTAATAATATAAGAGATATTGTGATATCCCAACATAAACCCTGTCCACCATGGAGAAATCTTCAACTTCACCTGCAACTAGCAATGCTATAAGAGGGGCTGAGCAAAGCGGTAACATAGCCAAACAACGGTTTGCGTAGGAAATGTGTCAAAGGTTAGAGGTTCATGGCAATATGGGATGGCTTGATAATCAGGTAATAGGTAGCGCAGCATAGCGATAGAACGAAGCAACTAGCATAGAAATGATAGTAGTGAGATCCAGGGTAGCGGTCATCTTGCCTGAAATCCCGCTAGGAAGAAGAACGAGTCCATGAAGAAGATGAACGGATGAAGCCGAACCAACCGAAGGCGAACGAAACCTCACGATCGCAACAAAACAGGAACTAACAAGAAGAAGCACACAACATAGGTAAACACACCACACATGAACAAGGCATGATGCACAACAAGCATGATGCATGACCAAGCTACATGAAGCTACTCATGGCAAGAGATGATGCAAACAAGAGCACACATCAAGGCAAGTTTAAATGAGGCCGGGAACAACCTATAACAATTCCGGTAAGTCCTCACATGCCAATTTCGAAATGGGTCCAGAACTGAATAAACATTAAGTTGAAGTTGTTAAACAGCAAGTTAAGATGCACCAAGATGATCTACACGAAATTCTAGTCAAGTTACATATAAAGTTCATTAGATTCGGAGCTACGGCCTAGAAGATATGAGCAAAACAAGTTAAACATGGCATTGATGCAAAATGCACCCAAACATCAAGCAAACACACCAAAACAAGGATGCAACATGATAATATGAAGCTACATGCAAAATCAAGCAAGTTTCATATAGAGCACACTCAAAACGGAGCAACGGTGAAACACATACACTCTATACAAGTCATAATAACAATCATCCATAACAAAGAATTAGGCATATTGCAAGCATCAAAACAACATGCTACAGCACCCCAACATAATAACAAAAGGCATGGGCATGAAGTACAGGTAAAGCATAACAAAACATGAACACTGAGCTATCTCCAGAAACAACTAGAACATGTTCAAAAACACATGGAGATATTGCAAATAATAACAGTTTCAGACTTTAGCAGAAATAACATCAGGTTGCAATGTTTAGAGCTATCAAACAACATGTTACAGGAGCTTATCATGGCAAACAAAAGCATGGCATGAATCTACTAAAAGCATAGATCAAAAGTCCCTTACTGACCATGAGCCAAAAGGGCACGTAAAATATGATGGCACCCATGTAAACATGGCAAGTTACATTACAGATTCAAACATGGCAGGAACAACAATAAGTAGGCATGTTCGTGAGCTCGAAACACTCACCACAGAGCAATACATGGCATGGCAAGGCAACCAACAGTAAGAAGGCATGTTTATGAAGCTAAGCATGGCAAGAGCAAGTTCATAGGGTTCATGGATCACTAGGAAAACACATGGGAACAAGTGAACTTAATGTTAACAGGATGACAACAACATTTTCAAGCAACTTTGGGGCAAGATATGAACATGTTCTAGCAGGCCATAATTGCAACCAAGGGCATGAATGGATAGAGCATGACATGTAGATCAAAACATGTTTATAGGGCATCTCCAGATTATGCATAGAATGTTTAGTAGAAGCATGTTAACATGGCATCACAAAATTACAGAATCTGTCTAGCAAAACAGCAACAGCAAGTGCCCTACTTAGCAAGCTTGATACACTCAGCACACAACTCACAAAAATACATGGTTAACACCCCTGGAAAGATGGCATGGCATAGATCCACATTCATGTAGAGCTCATACTCATAGGATGCACACATTAATCATGGCAAAAATGATAAAACAGCAAGTTATAACAGTTTCAGCAGATTAACATCAACATGCACTCTTCTGACAGCATTTCGGACGTCAAGATAAGCTCAAATGAAAATGATGCAATGGGATGAAATGATCTACTCGTCGAGGCGAACAATTTGACATATTATACGTGCTAAACGGAGCTACGGATGCATAGATGCGATGGCATGAACATGGCATGATTATGTAAAAATCTGGGGGACTTGGTGGAATCGGGGAAGGGGAAAAAATCAACCTCGTGGGCACGGACTTCGAGGCAGCCGGATCTCGCCGGAGGAGCTGCCGGAGATGGCGGGGAAGGTGGCCGGCGGGGTCGGAGGGGGACGGATCCCGCCGATTCAGCGCGCCGACGAGCGGGGGCGTGGCATTGGCGGCGAGGAGGGGCGGCGAGGTGGCGGCGGAGGCAGAGGCTGCAGCGGGCTGGCGCACCGGCCGCCGAGCGGATCGGGAGGCGCGGAGGCGGTGGCCTCACGCGGCGTGAGGTTTCGGGCGAAGCGCGGCGCGGCGCGGCGGGCGGCGGGCGGCGATGCGCTGCTGGCGCGAAAGGCGGCGGCGGCATGCGGAGCGGGCGGCGGCGGCGGAGCACGACGCTGGCGGCGGGCGGCTCGCAGCGGAGGCGAGGCTGCTGGCGGCGGGCGGCGCGGCCGGGCGGGCGGCGGCATCGCCCGCAAGGGTTTCAGATATTCGCGCGATGGAAGCGTGGAGAGAGAGAGATGCGATGAGGTGGCGGCGCTGGGTTGGGCGAGGGCGGCGGCGGTGACGTGGCGCGACGCCATTGGCCGGAGCGACGCGTCCGGGCGGATATGTCCGCGCGGGCGGACGTGTCCGGCGGCGCGAGAGAGCGGGGCTAGGGTTTGGAGTGCGAAAAATCGGGAGGCACATATTTATAGGTAGAGGGAGCTAGGAGAGTCCAAATGAGGTGCGGTTTTTAGCCACGCGATCGTGATCGAACGACCGAGAGCATGGAGGGAGTTAGGTGGGTTTTGGGCCACTTTGGAAGGGGTGTTGGGCTGCAACATAAGAGGCCTTTACGGTTACCTTAACTGTTGAGTATCAAACGACCTCCAAATGGCACGAAACTTGGCAGGCGGTCTACCGGTGCTATACCGAGGCCGCTTGGCAAAACTCGGGCCATTCCGAGAAAGTTTAACACCCGCACACGAAAGCAGACAAGAAGGGGACGTCGGGGAACATAGGAGCGCCGGATTGCAAAACGGACAACTGGGAAAAGGCTCAGATGCATGAGACGAACATGTATGCAAAATGAAATGCACATGATGACATGATATGAAATGCATATGATGACGTGGCCAAGGCAACACGCAAGGAAATGACATGGCAACAACGGCGAATAACTGGCGGACACCTGGCGCAACGAATCCGGGGCGTTACATGGCCCGTTCGACGCGGCTCTCCAAGACCTGACTGCGCCCATCCCGAAAGACCCCAATGCCGAGACGCTGGAGACACGCCGCCTTCAGATCATCGAAGGCGCCAAGAAGCTGGCAAGCATGAGGCGCTTGTCAGAGGCCTACTAGCGCGAAATGGATCGCATCGTGGGCGGATCGCCGGCTCCGACTGGGCCTAGTCGCCTAGGCGCGGTCCGGCAACGCGGCGCGACCATCGCTGACTTGTTCGGGGCCAATCGCCCCGTATACGCCACCCCTACGGAGAACATCCGCGCCGCCCAAGCGGCGACTGACGAGAAGAACTTCGAGGGCGAAGAGCGTCGCATGATGACGGAGCGAGTCCGGCAGCTCCTCGACGCAGTTGCTACGCAGAACGTGGCCAGCAGCCGGACGGAGGAGCCGCAACAACCAAACGACGACTTGCCTCCCCGCCGAGATCAAGGCGCGACGTCTCGGACACCGACTGGTGGAGTCGGCGAATGAAAAGACAAAGAGCCAGCTGTCAGTCGCAGTCGGACTCGCATCACCATCGAGCGCGACCAAGACGGCCGTCCGAGAGTAGTGGAACGGCAGGGCGACTATCTGCCTCCGCCACCAAGAAGAGAACAGCGAGTTTCCCCACCGCTTGTTGAGCATCCGACTCTCGGTGGCCGCCTTGGTCGCCGAGAGGGAGTCGGAGAGAATGACGCCCGCCACCGGATCGACCGACCCCATCGATCCCTGGCGTTGGAAGAAGAAGATGAGCTGGGTCTGCCTTGCTTTGGGCCCCGCATCCGAGACGAGCCTTTACCCAAAGGGTTCATGCTCCCCGAAGACACACCCAAGTACACCGGCTCCGTGAAGCCGGAAGACTGGCTAGTGGATTACTCCATGGCCATCAGCATAGCGAACGGCAACAAGCGAGTTGCCGTGAAGTACGTTCCGCTCATGCTCCAGGGCCCTGACGTGGTTGAACAGTCTGAAACCCCGCAGCATCAATAGCTGGGTCGACTTCACCAAAGCCTTCATGCGCAACTTCACAAGCACGTACAAGCGACCTCCCAAGCTGCGCCAGCTTTCCTTATGCGTACAAGGCCCTGACGAGTCGACACGCGACTACCTCACGCTACCGGGCGAAGCTCGAACTCTCATGAGGGCATGCACAAGGTGCAGGCTATCGAGTATTTCACCGCTGGTGCCGAAGGCACCTCTCAAGCACGAAGCTCCTCCGCGACGAGCCGAAACCGCCCACGAATTGCTGGTCATAGCGCATAAGCACGCCACAGCCGACTCCTACATGAAGACGGAAATTGCCACGCGGCCGCAAAGTGGCCCTCAGCTCCCGAACTCCAGCCGGAGACACCAATGGCGACAACAACGTAACGACGACAAACGCAAGGCCCAACAGCCGACTTCCAAAGAATGGCGTGTTGCGACGATCGAAGATCAACAGCCGAGGGGCAGCTTCGGTCAAGCTGCAGAGGCGGTAAGTCCAATGGTTGCCGCCTTCTTACGAAAGCGACTCTGGATGGTCCCCGCAGTTCCACAGCGGCGAAGCCAAACCACACCACCGAAAGTGCCACCGCTCACCGAATCACTAAGGAGACGGCCTCCTTCCCCCGCCATCGGGTCGCCTCCTCCGCCGCCCCAAAGAGGCCGCTGCTCGGCCACCGCCCAAGATAAGACGAGTAGCTAGAAGAGCACGGGGCTTATGTGGTGTTCACCAGTGTGGCTGATGATCGATGCAGCAGGCGGCTGCAGCAGCAAGAAGTGAACGTTGTGGCGTCAAATACTCCAGAGTTCATGCATTGGTCCGAGAAGCCTATCAGTTGGAGCAGAGCAGATCACCCAGAGGCGATGCCGAATCCGGGATCCTATGCCCTGGTCCTGAGTGCCACCTTGGCCACTGATAGGCGGGCCGCCCGCATTTCCAGAGTGCTGATAGACGGAGGCAGTAGCATCAACATCCTGTACAAGGACACCATGGAGAAGTTAGGAATCAAGCAAAGACAGCTGCAGAGCAGCCGGACTATGTTCCACGACATCGTACCTGGCCTTTCCTGCTCACCAATCGGCAAGATCGTGATAGACGTTCTCTTCGGAGACAAAGATCATTTCCGCCGAGAGCCAGTATGGTTTGAAGTGGTGGACCTCGAAAGCCCCTACCATGTGTTACTTGGCCGACCTGCTTTGGCCAGTACATGGCAGTCCCCCACTACGCCTACCTCAAGATGAAGATGCCGAGTTCCAAGGGAATTCTGACCGTAGCCGGCGACTACAGGGAGTCGTCTGCTTGCGCAGCCGAGAGCAGTCGGCTGGCCGAGTCCCTGGTGATCGCAACTGAGAAGCGGCTCCTTGATCTGGTCATGGCAATGGCCGGAAAGCAGCCAGAGATGCCCGACCCCAAGGAGTCGGAAGTCGAGGGTCGCTCAAGCCGCCAAAGAGACTAAAAGATACCCTTGGACCCGAGCACCCAGAGAGGTATGCTGTCATGGGTACAAACCTTGACAGTAAATAGGAAGGCGAGCTCGTCGATTTCCTCCATGAGAATCGAGACATCTTTGCATGGTCCCCTAAATACATGCCAGGTGTACCGACGGAATTCGCCGAGCACAAGTTACATGTCCGACCTGATGTGAAGCCCGTCAGACAGCCCTTGCGCCGCCTGTCATAAGAAAAGAGAAGAGTTGTTGGAGAAGAGATAGCCCGGCTCCTGGCGGCCGGCTTCATTATGGAAGTGTTATTTCCAGAGTGGTTGGCAAACCCAGTCTTGGTACTGAAGAAAAACAAGTAGTGGCGGATGTGCATTGATTACACAAGCCTCAACAAAGCCTGCCCGAAGGACCCATTTGCCCTGTCGAGAATTGATCAGGTGATAGACTCCACAGCCGGATGAGAGCTGTTGAGTTTCTTAGATGCATATTCAGGATATCACCAGATCAAGCTGAACCCGGCAGACAGACTGAAGACCGCCTTCATCACACCGCTCGAGCCTTCGCCACCGACCATGACGCTCGCTTGAGGAATGTTGGCGCCACCTTTCAGCTGCCAGTATGCGTATGCCTCCTCAAGCAACTCGGCAGAAACGCCCATGTATACGTGGATGATGTAGTGGTGAAGACCGAGAAGCGTTGGACATTGCTGGAAGACCTCAAAGAAACCTTTGAAAACCTGCGCCGATTCCAGATCAAGCTCAACCCTGAGAAGTGCGTTTTCAGAGTACCAGTCGGCCAACTCCTTGGCTTCCTGGTCTCTGAACGCGGCATAGAGTGCAACCCTGTGAAGATCAAGGCCATCAAGAGGATGGAGGTACCCAGCCGACTGTTAGATGTGCAGAAGTTCACTGGCTGCTTGGCGTCCATCAGCCGATTCATCAGTCGTCTGGGAGAGAAAGCTCTCCCTTTGTATCAATTGATGAAAAGGACCACCTTTTTTTAGTGGAACCACAAGGCGGATGAGGCATTTCTCCAGCTGAAGAAGATGTTGACTACTCCCCCTGTGCTGGCGGCTCCAACGCCTAAAGAGCCCATGCTCCTATACATTGCCGCCACCAGCCGAGTAGTCAAGACACCATTGTAGTCGAGCGCAAGGAGGAAGGCAAGGCGCCCCTCGTCCGAGACCGTAGACATCGGCGAGGTATCGTCGACTTCCAGCGAGCGTAACTACCCCCACTACGTAAGATGTGCTACGGTGCATTTTGCCGCCAAGAAGCTAAAGTCTTACTTTCAAGAGCATCCAATCACCGTGGTTTGCACAACTTCGCTGGCCGAGATCATCGGAGCCGAGACTCTTCCGCCGAGTAGCCAAATGGGCCATAGATTTGGCTCCCTACACCATCTACTACCAGCCCCGCGACCGCCATCAAGTCGCAAGCATCGCCGATTTCTCGCCGACCGGCCGAGACCAAGATCGCAGCCAGCCGACTCCACCCATTGGCGGATGCATTTCGACGGTTCCAAGATGCGCAGACCGCCCGGAGCCGGCGTCGTCCTCACGCCCCTAAAGGCGCGACAAGCTCAAGTATAAAGCCGCAGATCCGCCGCCGCCTCCAACAACGCCGCCAATACGAGGCGCCATTCACGGCTCGCTTGCCAAAGAACTCAGCATTCGCCGGATCCTGTGCTATGGCAACTCCGATTTGGTGGTCCAGCGCCATCCGCGATCGACGCCAAAGATGCAAACATGGCGAAGCTACCGCTTCGGTGCAGCAACTTAGCGGATATCGAGGGTGCGAAGTTCTTCAGTGCTAAGAACGACAACGACCAAGCAGACGCTTTGGTACGAGTCGGCTCCACCCGCCAAGCAATACCATCCGGCCGCTTTCGGGCCTCCTTGCCGCCTATCAAGCCTTCACCAGAATCAGACTCCATCTTTGTGCCGGCTCCCCCGAAGAAGTCAGATCCGACTCAAGAGTCCCAGCAGACGGCCCCAAGAAATCATAGTCGAAGCCGGCCCGGGGACTTCAGAACCTGACCCGGGGACTTCAGAACCCGGCCCGGGGACTGCGCCAGCTGGCCCGGGGACTTCGTCAATCCAGCAAGCAGCCGCAGACTCCAGCCCGCCGCCTCCCAGCCCAGCCGCCCTTGTCCAAGTCGCAGTGATGGCGGTTGAAGAAATAGCAGCACCCTCATGGGCGCAGCCCATCCTCAAGTTTCTTGTAAACAGAGAGCTGCCAACTGATGAAATCTTGGCTCGGCAAGTACAACGCCGAGCGGCAGCCTACACCATAATCAACAGACAGTTGGTCAGGCGCAGCGTCACTGGTGTCTACCAGAGCTGCGTAGAGCCAGAGCAAGGCCAAGCAATTCTCGTGAGACATCCATCGTATGAAAAGTGCCACCATGCGCTTCAAGAGCACTTGCCGCCAAAGCCTTTCAAGACGGTTTCTTCGCCGATCGCCTGGAGCAGCCAAGGAATTAGTCCAAAATGCAAGGTGCCGGTTCCGCTTCTGCCGCTTCAGCCGCTTCCTCATGAAGACAATCCCCATCGCCTAGCCCTTTGTAGTTTGGGGCCTGGACATGGTGGGACCATTCAAGACAGCCCGAGGCGGCCTAACTCATCTGCTTGTCGCGTGGACAAGTTCACCAAGTGGATAGAAGCAAAACCCATCAAGAAGTTGAACGGTCCGGACCGCAAAGGACTTTCATCGCCGACATCACGTGCGGTACGGATATCGCGACAAAGATCATCACCGATAATGGCACAAATTTTGCCAAAGGCGCTTTGGCTGCTTTCGCGCGACGTTAGGCATCCGACCGACTTAGCGCCCATTGCCCATCCGCAGTCAAACGCCGTGTGGAGCGAGCAAACGGCCTCATCCTGTCCGCATCAAGCCTCGCCTCGTCGAACCACTCGAAGGCTGGCTTCGCTTGTTGGCTTGAGGAGCTGCCACCGCCCTCCGACTCTCGCGATGACTCCAAACAAGTCAACCGGCTTCACGCCTTTCTTCCTCGCTTACGTGCCGAAGCCATCATCCCGACGGACATCGAGTTCGACTTCCACGAGTCACCATGTACAATCAAGAGGAAGGTATAGCACGCCAAGACGGCGTCGACCGCCGGAAGAGGGTCATTATTGCACTCAGCCCGTCCAAAGATCTACCAGCAGAGTCTCCGCCGACACTACAACAGAAGGTCAGCCGAGATCTTTTCAAGAGGGCGATTTTGTGCTCCGCTGATCCAAATAACAGCCGCCAAGACAAGTTGTCGGGCGCTTTGGGAAGGCCCCTTCATCATCAGCAAAGTACTAGGCAACGACTCCTACTACCTAATCGATGCTCAGAAGCCCCGAGCACGCAAGAGGGACGACTCCGGCAAGGAGTCGGAACGACCATGGAACGCAAATTTTCTCCAAAGATTTTACAGTTGATGCAGATGTACCATGCTATCCTTGTATTAAAGTATCGAGATTTTGGCCCCGAGACGAAGCTCTCGACCGCCTTTTTGTTATCTCAGATGATAAGAATTATGCCTCCGAGTATGCTACTCTTTGTTATGCCGCTTGGCACCGGGTTCGACTAGCCGGCCCGGGGACTTGCCGTCTTGCGCTATGAAATGCTTCCTGCAGTCGGACAAGTAGCATGCCGCACTTAAGCCGTCTCCTGTCAAAAGCCGCAGCTCGCAGAGCGACTGTTGGTAGGTAGAGAGCAAGCAAGAATGAGCGCACACACGAAAAATGGCAAAGGACTCAAAGCATAAGCATAGCCCAAGCCGGCTTCCAGCCTCTCTTTGCAAAGACGACTCTCGAATAGTCGGCTTGCCGCCTTCTTTCCAACTTGTTAAAAAACTCTAAAAGGTTGATGACTTGCCTTCCCTAAGGTAGCCAAGCATTTGACCCAGCGGCAGTCCGCAGAGCGGTTGTTCGTCTAGCAAAGCGGCAACTATGGAAAGGCGGCAAAGGAAAAAGCCAAAAGCGCAATAAGCAAGGAAAGATAAAAGTCTGATAGATATTTACATAACATAGGCCTCTGGCCAAGTTCAAGA